>CABHPQ010132542.1:0-26440 GCA_902168405.1 Peromyscus aztecus | reverse complement strand
AAAGACATAGGCATTACAGCAAGAAACTCATGGCAACTGTGGATACTTGCACCGGGTCTGCATAAGAACGGCCCATCCCGCCAGGCGGAGGTGGCGCACGCCTTTAATCCCAGCACTCAGGTGTAGTGGGTAGCCGTTCCAGCTTTGACCTGGAAATACCACCCCCTTTGAGGCTTCGGTAACTGTCACGCCTACAAGGTGGAGCTGAGAGAGGACCCCTGAAGACCTGAGATCCAGATGGGGGAGCGCTTGGTTCCTGGACCCTGGATGCTGGAGGTAGACCGAGCAGAGTTCTCCAGAGAACACCACCGGACTGCACTACACCTTTCCCAGATCCTGTTACCTATCCCTTCACTTGTGAGTTACCCCACAAAATAAACCTCCCTTTTAACTACGTGGAGTTGCCTTAATAATTTCACCAATACTCAGGGGGTAGAGCCAGGCAGATCTCTGTGAGTTCGAGGCCAGCCTGATCTACAGAGTAAGATCCAGGACAGGCACCAAAACTACACAGAGAAACCCTGTCTCGAAAAACCAAATAAAGAAAAAAAAAAAAAAAAAAAGAATGGCCATGCACAGTCAGATGGAGGAGGGGCTCAGGGAACCCTACCCTTCATTGCTGAGCTATTTTCTAAGATAGACAGGGAAGGGGGTGTCACTGCCTTCTGTTGTATGCCCACTGATGACCCCATCTGGCTCCACTGGATAATTTCAATCCAGTGATAATACAAATGGCCCTACTTTTAAACAAAATGGGTCACAAAATCACCCCCAAAGTTATGATTATAAGAAAGGGACTCATAGGGAATGGGAAGGGGTATTGATACGAAGAGGGAATCAAGAGGTAGTGTGGGGGAGAGAGCAATCAGAATTCATTATATACCATATATAAAATTATCAAATAACAAAACTAATAAAAATGAAAATGACATTCTCTGCCCTGAAAAAAGCAAGTGCTTATTTTTTTAAAAGACCAAAGATTCTTATTTTAATCATCCTAACATCATCTGTAAACAGAACTGGAGACTAAGCTGACAGTAATTAATCTCCCCATGATATCTAAGTAATAGAAACACAATCAGTCTAATTTAAAGACAGACATACAAATAGCCTACTTCATATAAAAGAGCTCTTTTGGTATTCACAAGCATACATGATTATGATATACTTGGTTTTCCAATGGTAATGATTTTATTTCTTCATAATGATGATTTGGAAGTAATTATAACAGAATATAAGTACCTTGAAATAATCATTATTGTTACAAATAAGGAAATAGTTGTATAGTTACAAAATCTTCACATGTAAATAAATATACACAGCTTCTAATTCTTCCTTTTCAATTTTTTTTTTAAAACTGTTATTGACAACTCTAAGCACCTGCAATTGTTTCTGATTGGAAGTGTTTGCCTGTGAGTTCTCACATAACATTCTTTCCACCAGAGATCATCTGTTTCTAATCACAAACTTCATGGTGATGACTCCAAAATCTGCATGAGTATCTTGCCAGAGTGAAAGTCTGGAACATATTGAACTTAGAATCCTGGCTGTCACCTACAACTCAACATATCTAAATTCAAACTCATCATGTTTCCACACAAAATGATTTCCTCTCTGTTTCCCCAGTCCGTTCATCACCACAGATTCTCTTTGTTATGTTTGGCCCACGTACTAATTTATTAAATATTTATGGATTATTATGTGTTCAGATTTTTGCCCTGGTGTTCAATATAATAACGATGGAAAATAAACATGCACCTTGATCTCACAGAGCTTTAAAAATAAGGATGAGGATGTACCTCAGTAGGTGGAATGTTTGCCTAGCCTGCACAAAGCCCTGGCTCTGATCGACAGCATTTTGTGAACAGGGGCTGGATGTGCTGGTGCATACCTACATAAATCCCAACACTGGAGAGATATATATAGAGAAACAGTTTAAAGTCATGCATGGCAACACAGGGAGTTTGAAGTCAGCCTATATGAGACCATGTCTCAAGTATAAACAAAAGCTCTTAACAAAACAAAACAAAACAAAACAAAACAAAACAAAACAAAACCCAAACACCCCCCCTCCCCCAAATCATACACAAGCACAAGCACAAGCACATTAACAAAAGTCAGTTCAGGTAGTACGTAGAGTTTCGGATAGTGTGAGAGAGTAATGCAGACAGACAGACCAAGCTCCCGGACAGGAAGAACTGCAAAGTCCTGAGGAAAGGTCAGCAGGGGTCTCCCAGAAGCTGCAGCGCTGAGTGGAAGCCGGGAAAGTGCAGACCTGGGGATGAAGACTCTAGGTAGCTGGAACACAGTCATGAGGCCTCCTGGCACTTTTGAGAACTGAGGGACCTGCTGCCTCCACACAAGTGCAGAAAGATTCTGCTGGAAACATTATTACACCATGATCTGCAGGCTGCAGCAGGATTGTCTGGGACTCCCTCTCCTCTCTTCTCTCCTCTTCCCTCCCCTTCCCTCGATCCCTTTTCGAGACAGGGTCTCATAGCCTCAGCTATGTAGAGCAGGCGACCTTGAACTGGCAGTTTCCTAACAAGAGAAGACCTGCTCCCATTGAGGATGAAGGAGCTGCAAGGGAAAGCTGCCCCATTATACTTGGGAAAAGGCCACATAATCTAAAAAAAAAAAAATTTTTTTGAGATCCACAGAGCCCAAGTTTTTTACCTGACTGAATTTCAAGGGAAAGTAAGCCTTGCGGGGAGAGAAAGTGCACACACTCTTTCTTGACAGAGCAAGGGAGAGGAAGAGCTGCCAAGAAAGCAATGGACACTAACCCGTTTTAAAGTGTGATGTGACTATGAACCAGTACTTCCATAGTACTGGAGCCTGAAACACAAGCACACTTGTCCTCCTGAAACAGCTCTTGGCCCCCAAGACTTGACAGGGATGCTGTACCCATGATATCTCAAGAGTATGGCTGTATAAATAAGACCTGCGTAACAATAACACCAGTTGACATGGCATTGTGGATGGTGGAAATTTCACAAGGCCCAATCCTAGATGAAGAGCTACAGCCAATGCGGTGAGGGCCACATTTACCTATGGGTATAAGAGTGTGTATTAAAATACAGCAATGCTTTTGTTTGTATATCCCATGCAGAATGTGGGTGATTTCATTTATTGAGGCTTGGAATCCTGTTAAATGGTGTGGTGTCAAGAAAGAAGGCCAAGTGAGTTTAGGGGATTGTGAGAAAGACTGGAATAATGGACCAGACAGAGCCTTTCAATGGAGAGAGAAGACACAGGGACTGGGAGGTGGAGGAGTAGACAGCCTTGGTGAGGATGATCACTGTACAGTAAGTTGGGAAGATGTGAGGTCTGAGTGAGTCAGCAGGGCACTCTTTTTTTTTTTTTTTTAAAAAAATAACATTTTATTTTTTTTTATTTTTTTTTTTTTTTTTTAAAAAATTTTTTCACCCACCTCATGCTATCCACAGACCCTCCCACCCTCCCAAGCCCCAGCCCTCTTTCCCAAGCCACCCCGCATCCCCACGTTCCCCAAATCAAGGTCTCCCATGGGGAGTCAGCAGAGGCCAGCACACTGAGCCTAGGCAGGTCCAAGCCCCTTCCCACTGCACCAAGGCTGTGCAAGGTGTCACACCACAGGCACCGGATTCCCAGAAGCCTGCCCACACACCAGGGACAGATCCCGATCCCCCTGCCTAGGTGTCCCACAAACAGTTCGAGCCAAACAACCATCTTCCGTGTCCAGAGGGCCTAGTCCAGTCCCATGGGGGCTCCACAGCCACCAGTCCACAGTTCATGGGTTTCTACTAGTGTGATCCGTCATCTCCAGCAGGGCACTCTTGCTGCCAAGATTCACGGTGGGCATGAAGGGGCTTCAGAAGGAGGGCATAGAAACCCTGACAAAAGGAACTGAAAGCGGAAGGTTCCAGATGGAGAAGGGCAGGAGCTGGAACAGAGTCAGAGGAGGGAAACTGACACTGACAAGGACTACACTGCAGGGAGTCTCCAGTTCATCTGCAAAACTCTAGTGTCCTCATCAGCTCAAGGAGACCCAACCAGTGCCATGGGACATCCCAGGCAGGAAAGAAAGGGAGGAGGGAGGGGGAGGGAAGGAGAAACGGAGGGAGGGAGAGATTTTGAACTAAGTAGGCAAAGCTTCACTAAAGATTATGACATCCATCCCATCCAAGGAATTTTCAATCGATTTCGAATCAGAAAATCTAAATCCACAGGCACTGCATTTGACTCAAAGTTGAAGAACGTGGTAATAACTGTGCAGGGCCTCAGCTTTCTCATTTATATGAGTAATGATCACAGCTATCCCGCTAGCTTGTGGCGTTATCATGAGACTATTATTAGTTAATATATAATGATACAATTATATGCAAAAGGAGGCCATTATTATTAATAGCAACAAGCCCAGGACTCTATTGATGTCATGCAGACATCTAACACAGGAGAAACCTCAATACCTATGGGCCAGGTTTGATGAAGAGGAAGTCGTACTTTTTCCACACTCCTTCCCTCAGCGTAGGGGACTACAGTCTCTGCTTCACTGTCAAGTTGCCAGTAAATGATGCAACCACTGTCTGATCATGTGCGACCTGACACCCTGACACTGGCACTCAGTCACTAAAGCATTAATTGTCTGTCTCCACAGCCTCAGCCTCTGCATTGCTAACAGCCAACAGCAAAATGATTAACTAATACTTCCTCCTAACTCACTAGAACAAGAAGAGAAAGAGAATCCCCAACATCCCAATCTCTCCTTTACTGTGCCAAGTAATAATCTTTTAGGTGGAAATGAACTAGATTCTAGGCTCAGGGACAAAATGGTCTATTTTAGAGTCATTTTTGTTAGATTTTAGGATTGTTCAAGTTAATTTGTAGGTCTAAACTGTGATGCCAATTTTAAAGGAACTATACTTAATTTTCCTATGAAAGAGAAATCTATTATACTAAATGATGGTTGTGACCTATAAATAACCAGATAATTCAGTATTTCAAGGGCAAAAAAAATTTCTAAGGAAATAATTTCTAAAAGAACCATCTAAGTTTCAGAACTGTGCTTTAAGTGCTCCTGATTGTTAGACTTGTATAAATGCTTTAACAGTAGGCATGATTTTGCATCTGAGATTTGGTTACATATTGCCCTTGTCTGGGGAGCAGGGATAAGAATTTGCACCTATAGATGTCAATGTAGATGTTACATTATTCAAATTAGAAGCCACATATCCACCCAAGAAAGATTATGATTACATGGAAGGGAAAACACTGAAAATACACTCATAAGCAACCTGGTTGCCCATAATCCTCCTCGGGTAGGTGTCGCTTCTTTTGGCAAATAAATATATTCTAGAATAGTATGCAGTTAAAGTGGAGGGTGAGAAGGCTAGCACCCATTTTCCACATTTCCATTTCAACACATGTAATCTGCATTTTCCTAGAATTTACTTCCAGTTAGGGTTCAGCATCTTGAACTCCTACATGCTGACACCTGGCAAGCCAGCCTGAGTGTCCTTCCTTCTACTGTTCACTCTCATCCCATGCCCAAGACTGTAGGTGAGAACGTAGAATGTCACTCACAGTTGTCCCTGGGCATTTACTCAATGTTAGGGGAGCCACCTGGGGATTTGGGTTTGCTGTGCTTAAAACCAGTAATATCCAACAGACTTTATACTATGCATTGACCAAACTCAGTATAAGGATTGTTGCAATTTTCCTGGCAAAGTTATGTGACCTCATTCTGTATAACCAGCCTAAAGAGACAGGCTAGTAAAAGGATTAAAAGGTCCTTTCAAATTCTTCGTGTTCTGACAAGTTTTGCTCATGACCAGTCAACTCGTCTGACTTGATCAGTGTAAAGAGCAGTAATGGCTAACAGCCCAGAGAGCTGTACCCACCCACATCCATAGCTCACTCTGCTGATTCCTTCAGGGGCTGGTTTGTCATCGAGTCAGTGGTGTTTTCCTGGTCATTCAATATAAAAAAGCCCTCTCTGCCACCTCTGGCGCACATTGGCTGCCTTAACCAGCTTTCCTTCTTTCCCAACCCCCCTTGTTTCCGTTCCCCACCCCACTGCCAGCAGTATTGTGCACATATACGATTTTTAATTGCTATTTGCTGAATTAAGGAATCAATGTTTACTATGCCAAATGTCTATGGTAATACAAACACCTACTATTTAATCAGACACAAGATGAGAGGAGAGGATGTTAGAAAAAGGTGTTGAAAGGGTGCTAAATTAAGATAAGAATTTAAAAGTGGTACTGTAAGGGTGTACTCAATGATCTGTATTCTTTTCTTATGAGTTGACAGTTTCTTCTTTATAGGTTAAAAAGCAGAAGGGGAAAGGTAGAGGTTTCAATTCTCTCCTCTCTCTCTCTTTTTAAGGCAGGTCTTTTTATTTAAGCCCAGGCTGGCCTGGAACTCATATAAAATCAGGCTATTCTTAAACTCAACAGAGATCCACATGTATCTGTCTCCTAAGTGCTTGGATTAGAGGCATGCACCTCCATGTCTGGTTCTAAGTTCTTACAAAGACAAGCAAGATTCCTTTAAAAATACTGTTTCACTAGCATAATGGAGATGTGAAGGGGTGAGTGGCTGCTGAACATGAGTTAGTGGGTCTACTCAGGGCAAGGGGAAGACAACTGGATAACTGTGTATTTTCCTTCTAGTTCCCTACAGGGAAACTTGTTTGCTGAGTAGATGTTGAATGTTGCTCTTCAGCAAGCTTCACTGTCTCTGTTGAGGAGTAACAACAAGATGGTGGGTAGTCCAAACAGACAGGCAGAGTCTTCCGCAGTCAACAGGCTGTCGGAGAGTAACCATGTAGAGGCGAACTTATCCAAGAAAATAGGTTAACTAGTTCAAATGCTAAGAAGACTATGCGGGTATCTCTACTGAGTGTCACTGTCTATTGCCTCACTCTCCATCTGAGAGTATACCAAACTCAAGTATGAAAAAGGAGATTTCCCAAACTCAAGTATGAAAAAAGAGATAATTAAAAAACTATTTTGAAAATCAGCCTTTAAGAAAATACGCTTCCTGTGCACATTTCTTTAGTTTTTCCCTCTTGCATAGCAAACTCTCACAAAGGTAGCACACACATGTATCAGCACAGAGCTCCATGGGAGGGATGTATAGTAGGGTATGACTTGGTTCTTTGCTCAAAGCATTATGGGACAGAAATGAAAATACTGCCTGGGGAGACCTTTTTAATGGATGAACTAGGAAATTATGTGCTTCTAAATTAACTTGTAATTGACAGAATTCAATTTGTAGCTGTAGGACATGAGCTGCCCCAGACCTGCTTTGCCAGGCCTAGAAGTGGGGAGCAATGCTTGCTATATGACTCCTTCGACCTTCAGACCAGCCTTATACTTCAATGGGCCTTCCAGGGCTCCGATCTCTAGGTCTTCAAAGCTTGTGGAGGCCACATTCACAAGGGGAACCTCTTTGTTTCTAGGTTAACTAATTACACACAGGACCCCAACGCAGGTACACTTAGGCTAGTAGTTCACTGACTAGCGTGTACATGGGTGTTTGCTAGGAGCCAGGAATTTGAAGGGCTGCCTTAGAAGCCTGTCTATTGAAGTGCTCACATGTTACTTCAAATAGTGTCCAGATCAGAGAAGGGAACCTTCTATGTTTGTCCCCAGGAAGGGACATGTCACTGAAAAAAACTATGTGAAAAGGCACATACAAACAACAACAAAACCTTCATAAATAATTTTTGTGTTTTCTTTAGAGGCATAAAACATTAAATAAATATATAATTTGAAATAGTCAAAGAATTATAAAAAACTTCCCCAACAATAAACCCAGAATATTGAATAAAAGGTTTCTGTTCCATCCTTGTGGTTAGTAGATGAGAGAGAGGTGGTGATAAAAATGGGAAGAAAATGAGGAGGTAAACAAGGAACTGAAGGGTGAAAAGGTAGGGAAAGAGAGATTTAAAACATTTATGGCTCTTAACTGAACTGGCTGTAAAAATAGTTATGTGCAGATTATGGACTGAAAAGGAAAAGCGAAAGAAAAAATAACTGGAATTATCAGAAGCTAAGCTGGAGGATAGTATACTTGGGCAGCTCAAGTGAGTTTGCAAATGGTTAACTCCGTTTCCTGATTCTACCTCCCAATTAGTTGTGAACTCTCATCCCAGGTATTTCTGGAATACTGGCCAAAATCTCCCTGACAAGTCTGTCATGGCAAAACTCTGGTCCAGCCTAGCCCTTTATCTGTCCAGACATTGGAATTGTCAGAAATTCCATTCAGGACATTTCCTACTGACATTTGCCAAATGTCTACTATTCAAAACCTGGAGATCTATTTTATATCATGGGGTCTAACTATGCTTGGTTAGATTTTTCAATGGTGACCTGCCCTATAATTTTCCTGTAGTATCCTTAGGTCAACCCAATACAGTCATGCCAAGTCATGAAATAGCAATAGTATTGTGTTTATAACCACTCATAACACATAATTACCAACTAAAAGGTATCAACAGACACAAAGATGCGCTGTACACAGAAGGAGAGTATTGTCTATTAGAACCTAACGGTAGATTTCTCATTTTACACTGTCCTTTTATCTTCTATCATTCTCCTTGCTGTCTGCCCCAGATGTGGTCAGGCTGTTCATCCTAGTTATATTAAGAAAGAATATTCCATCTCAACATTCTAACACCCTCTTTTCCCCCCTCCTTATATGATAGCCATTAGCAAAGTGGACCCATATCAAAGAAAAAATGTAATTCCCTTCTCAGTTGACCAGTGACAGTTACTGATAATTTAGTACCATGTTTTACTTCTGCATACTGATTTGCTTTGAAAGACATAGACAGCCGACCATTGCAAAAACAGTCAGAGGCCAGTCCCATCAATAATTCCTTAACTTTAAATTGTCATCTGAATACTAGGGATCCTCAAAATAAGTCTGGATTTCATCTGCTTATCTCAACTAATAACTGAAGAAAAACAAAAGCTATTTGTTGGTGGGTGACCCTAATGTCAAAGGTTACATGATACTGGATAGGAGTTGTTTAGCTTACTGAGTTTGTCAATGGGGAACACAACCTGTCAGCAAAAGTGGGTGCGTGGAGAGTAATTCACATTGAGATAGATATTTTTGAGATGGTGGTTGCTTATGATGGCATAAATAAGACACATGTTTCAATCTCACATGCTTTTAAATTATGATGGTTTCACTTCCATTTGACTTTGGCTTTATCACTGCCATGTAAAACCGCTCAGAGCTCAAATCGTTAACAGTTCCTTCTATATACACATTTCCCCATTTAAAAATAATTTCCCTCATTATTCCCCTGAGCTATTTTTTACTTTGTATCATAGACAATATATTTAATCTATTAAACTTTGCATTATGATTACTTTTACAATCATTTTGTTCCCCCATTTTCCTAGACTGCTTGCTCTGTGAGGATTAGAACCCTAAATCATGCTCACACACAGCAGGTTTCAAAAGAGGATTCTTTGAATAGAATAATTCATTCATTTCCTTTTGTTAACTTAGACTGTTGTATTGGTCCTTCTGCGAAAAATGTAAAAAAGGCACTTCTGTGTGTGTTTGCTTATGCTTGTGTGAAGACATGTATACACGTGTGTGCAAATCCATGTGTGTATGTGAACCAGAAATCAACCCTGAGAGGTGATATTTGCTGGCCAATAAGCCCCAGAGATCTGCCTGTCTCTGTTTCTCCAACACTGGGATAATAGTGTGTGTCCAGCATTTTTAAACATAGCTCCTGTCCTGGCTAGTTTTAATGTCAACTTGACATAAGCTAGAGTCATCAGAGAGAAGGGAATCTCAATTAAGAAAATGCTCCCATAAGATTGGGCTGTAGGCCGGGCAGTGGTGGTGCACGCCTTTAATCCCAGCACTCGGGAGGCAGAGCCAGGAGGATCTCTGTGAGTTCGAGGCCAACCTGGGCTACCAAGTGAGTTCCAGGAAAGGCGCAAAGCTACACAGGGAAACCCTGTCTCGAAAAAAACCAAAAAAAAAAAAAAAAAAAAACAAAAAAAGAATGGGCGGAAGGTAAATCTGTAAGGCATTTTCTTACTTAGTGATTGGTGGGGGAGGACCCAGCCATTGTGGGTGGTGCCATCCCTGGGCTGGTGGTCCTGGGTTCTATGAGAAAGCAGGCTGTGCAAGCCATATGGAGCAAGCCAGTAAGTAGCACTCCTCCATGGCCTCTTCATCAGCTCCTGCCTCCAAGTTTCTGGCCTGTTTGAATTCCTTTCCTGATTTTCTTCAGTGATGAACTATGATGTGGAAGTGTAAATCAAATAAACCCTTTCTTCCCCATTTTGCTTTTGGTCATGGTGCTTCATCACAGCAACAGTAACCCTAACTAAGACAGCTTCTGAGGACCAAACTCCGGTCTTATAAGCACTTTGCCAACTGAGCCATCTCCGTAGCTCCACTCCTCCTTGAGGGGATGCTGTCCTGCTCCTGAGCACACAGCTGGGTAGTCAATCAGGACTGGACTCTAGTTCCCAATGTACACTCCCGAGTTCTACTTATTGCACAGAAGGAAGGTGCTCTGTGGCAGCCACACAGAGAGGATTTTGGAAGTTCTTTTTGATTCTGTGTGCACTGTTTTTCTTGATTTCTCTTGCCTTTTTAAAAATAGTGATGGGAACCCAGAACTTCACATTCCTTTGCACATTTGAGATAAAATTTATCATCATACTGATTCTGTGGGCCCCAAATATAGTTTCTGGTGCTAGATATCTAGATATAATAATAACGACTCATATCCCTGTTTGTTTGTGTCTCTGGCAGGAAGTGGCCTCCTAAGCAACACACATAATAGAACAGCATATAACGATCCACTAATTCAACCAATCAAGTATACTTTAAGAATATGATTAAAATAACATGGAGACTTTAAATGCCCCTTTATTCCTCCACACTAGATCATTAGATGACCTTCTGTTGTCCTTCATTCTAGCACCTATCCATTTCTGGTGATTGATATGGGATGACTTGACATTCTACATTCTTCACTGATGTTATATTAGGTATGAAAATTCAACTTGAGTGTAAAAGTAATCAAATGCTAGTGATTAAATTATAGAAAATATGAACTGGCACATGAAAGGGGCTATTAAACACTACTGCTTCTCATGTCTTCTAAGAATCTTAAGAAAGGCTCAAAATTAATTCTAAAGAGAGCTTCAGGAAACTGGGGGAAGAACCTCTTAAATTTATGTTTTCTACTTGGAAAAAATATGCTTTTATTATCTTCAGTGTGATTATTCATCAATATCAAAAGTGAGACTACACTGTTGATTTTCTCTGATGACAAGTCACATATATATATTTAAAAAGTCAATGTGAGCCAGGCGGTGGTGGCATATGCCTTTAATCCCAGCATTCGGGAGGCAGAGGCAGGAGGATCTCTGTGAGTTTGAGGCCAGCCTGGTCTGTAGAGAGAGATCCAGGACAGGCACCAAAACTACACAGAGAAACCCTGTCTTGAAAAACAAAAACAAACAAACAAACAAACAAAAATCCAAAAGAACAGAAAAAAAAAGACAGAAAAAGTCAATGTGAAACTGAGACAAAGAAAAGGCTAGTTTCAGAAATAAAGTACATGTACACTTAGAAAACTGAAAGTATTCAGAGACTTGCTGTCCTTATTTGAGGTGTGAATATAAAAAACCAAAGAAAGAGCAAACTAACCTTGGAAAATTCCACTTATTCAATGATGGGTGTACCTTGGTTTTATATGTTTTAGTTTAAATTAAAATGTATAGATATGTTTGTTAATCATTAGGCCAACATAATTTTCTTGCTATTAGACCTTTAACTGGGACCTCTGTTGAGGTTCTGGATTACTCTTATGGGAACCCCACTCAGAATGCAGTGGGTGTTATTCCGAGTGTTGGTTGCTTTAGAGTGGACTGAGAATTCTAGCTATGAAACAATCTAGAGGCAGAATCTAGACTTCTATAAACTGCTGCATCTTTCCAGATGACTCCCTCACACCCTATCAGTGGCATTTTTCAGTCATTATTAGAACTGTCTCAAGTTTTCCAAACGTTTATTTCATCAACTTAATATATGTAAATATAAGGAGTGGAACCAACACTCTAACCGGAAGCTGTGGAAGGTTAATGGCAAGTAGTAGGAAGCTTATTTGATGCAGGTAGGAGCTCATGTCCATATATTATTGACCGAGAGTCGGTGAGGTGAATAGATGGGCAAGTGGGTTAAACATAGAGGTTGCTTGCCCCCACGTTTTTTGGAGAAAGTGAAGAAAGAGAGGGGTGGGAGGAGAAAGGAAAACATTAAGAGCCATGGAGTTTTCAGTATTTATCGAGAAAAAAAAAGATAACTATCAGGGTGACTGAGACAAATGCAGTTAAAAACATTATATTTTTCTTGGTTTCCAAAAGACCAAAATGTATCTGCTGAATTTTCCTTCTTTCTGCGAACTTCTTGGTCTAGCACCTTCTTTTGTATAGACCTCTAAATATTCCCAGTGTTATTCTGCCTGAATATCCTCTTTCTCTCTACTTACACTTCCATTCTCTGAGAATTCATCACTTTCATAATTTTAAAAATTATGAAATGTATGCCAAAGATTCTCAAATGTACTTCTCCAATCCAGCCATTTCTTAATCTAGACTTGGGAGCCGTGACTCTGTGAGAACACCTCCGCTTTGATGCCTCTGGGGTAGCCTAGACTGACTTGTCTCCAGATTAAGTTGTAATGTTCGTCTCCAACCCTCCTCTCCATCTCCCCAGTATCACTAAGTGAACCCCCTCGGGCTGGACAGGAGCTCTTTGCTGAAAGGCTCATGTCCGTAACTTGCCAGCAGGTGGTCTCACTCGCCATCTTACTCTGCAGACAGGCCTTGCTGACCCTCTCCATTTCTTACTCAGAGCAGTCAGTCCACTATCCACAGCACTTTCTCGTGTTCAGATGCTGTCTTCTGGTTTCTTGTTTACTGTTTGTTCTCCCCAACTCTCCCCATGAGTTCTATGAGGGCAGGGATGAAATACCCACCCATTCTCATGTACCATGAATCTGGCCAATGCCTGCTATCTGGTAGGCCATCAGAAATGTTTGATGAATAGTCAGTATTTTATTTCTGTTTTAAAAAATTCCTTATGTAAAAACATATTGTTATTATTTTAAGAAAAGAGGACTGAATGTTTAAATATTTCCCATGAAGAAATGTCTCTAGAAATATTCCTGGTTTTATTTAGTGGATTAACTCATGTGCAGTATAACAAACCATGCACTTGTTTTTCATTAATAAAAGGACTGCTTAAACACCCG
This sequence comes from Peromyscus aztecus, assembly GCA_902168405.1. Lineage (NCBI taxonomy): Eukaryota > Metazoa > Chordata > Mammalia > Rodentia > Cricetidae > Peromyscus > Peromyscus aztecus. Next base: position 13,143 of record CABHPQ010132542.1, on the reverse strand, counting down.
ACACAGACAGCTCCTCTATCTGCTGATGCACAGCTTTATTATTAGTGGTCGGTGCACAGAGAGAAGGCATTGGTCTTCTACAGGAAATACTACAGTGATCTGAAATCTAGGTCAGACACCACTGCTCTAAGAGAAGAGTGCAAACGCCCACTTAGCTGCTGCCGCTGCCGCTGCTTATTGCTAAGATAAGAAAATCATGTTTAAACAACAATGAAAAATGACTTACTCTGCAATTATATCTGGTTACCTTATATGAGAATGATCTATTATCATATCTATCTTTGGACCTTTTATGATTTTAACATGCTCCTCAGATCTGTAAGAAAGCTTACAGTCAGTGTCTCCTAAGGGTAACCACTAGACAGAAAGCTAGATAACAGCTATGTTTCTGTGAACAGTTTGATCTGGAAGCCCCAACATAGTTTTATGTACCAATTAAGTTTCTGTAATGCTGACTTGTCACATGTCAAGTCAATAACTAAACAGGAAAGAGCTGCCTGGGACATTCCATGCCTTCCTGGGTTTCTGCATGTGACAGCAGGACACATGCATAACTGTGTGCTGTGGTCTAGGCACTCACAGCCTTCAGAGACAACACTAACTGCAGTGCCACACTCAGATGGCTGCAGACCCCACGCAAATATCCAAAGTGCTGTTTTGAGTGCATTTATCAGGTTGTTGGGAAATGGTAGTATTTCCTTTGAACATTTAAACAACTTTGGTAAAATGTATATATGCTCATTAGGTTTTTCTGGTCCTGAGACATAAGGGGCTAAGGTATAATGTTAGACATATAAATGATGCAACGAGGCATTATTTCCTAGAGCTTGTATTTATGTCTATATTGGGTTACTACGACTGGACACCTAGTCAGACTAAAATTTTCAGTAATTCAGAAAAGACATGAAGGAAGGAAAGTGAAGACTTTTCTGTCATTTCCTATTACAGTTAAATCTAGCCCATGAATCATGTCTGATTAGTCAAATTTAGCTCAGACATAAATTTTGCTTGTAAATTTAAGAACTAGTCTGAGCTTTGGAGGACAGCAGCATCTCTGCATCCTAACATGTGTTCCTGGTCCAGCTTAGCTTTCAGCCTTTGCTCCAGGTCCACTGCTGGGAGAATGATTGTTTTAAATTGTCCCTGCTCAGCAGATCCACGTTACATTAGTGATCCTATTTCACAATGATTTGTCACTGCATTTTGTAAAAGAAAAAAATAATGGTTTCTACTCCCAAAGATAAAAATATAGGTATAGTTAAAAATTCAGAAAATGCATGAACAAAATCTGCACTTCTATTTGGGAAGCAGCATGTAATTAGTTCCTTTAAAAGAAAACTTCAAGATGATGAGAGGCAAGATGCCACACACATGTAATTTTTCTCTTAGTCAATCTTGTACAAGTGAGAGCGTGCAAAGCACTAAGTAAGAGTGTACAAAGCACTAAGTGAGAGCGTGCAAAGCACTGTACATGGGGAACATCTAAGCTGCGTGTTCTTCAAATAGACAGCAAACCACATTTCATCTTGATACAGTCTTCTTATCTTTGGATTACAAAAGAGCTTTGTGGTTAGGAGGAGTGGAGGGAGGGGAAACTGTGGTTGGGATGTATTGTATGAGAGAAGACTCTATTTTCAATAAAAAATTATTTTCGGTCTATCACACTTATTTTTTAAAAGGGCCAATGTGTTTCCTAAGGAAGTCTCTGGGAGTTGATTTACTGCAAGATACTCAGAAAAACCTGCAGTGGTCTATTATTCCCTTAAGTTGATGACAATGCACCATCTACCCGAGTAATAAAATGATAGCTTAGAAAGAAAACTAAATGTATAGTTTACAAATACACACCACAGAACCTTGTCAGTACCTTACAATACAGATGGCCCAGCTTCAAATGACTCATATTGCAGTGCCATGGTAGAGTAAGCTGCTTTCCATACAGGCTAAGGTTAATAAACTCTGTATTGATACCTCTTGTCATTTTTTATCGGTCGCTTTAAAAAATAGTTTTTTTCCCGAGTAACAAAGGAGAATTTATAGACAGGGTTCTTCGAACACTTCAAACCAAGGCTGATTTGGGACAACAGGTAACACAGCACTGTCCCACCCTAAGAGCCCACTGTGTTTGATGGGGAGAACTATTTTTGTTTTCGGCCATGAAGCTGAGAAAGATCATCTTTGATAGCCATGTTCTGATGTCTAAGGCTATTTGACCAGTTGTTTTAACCAACAGGCCAATGAGACCATTTCTCTTAATCTCCCTTTTACTTAAAGACATTGTGCTTAAAATAAATGTTAAACCTTTCAGGAAACAAACGAAAGGAGAAAACTGTTCCTCCATGGACTCTTCATCAGTGAAACACTGAGCGCTTAGCTTAGTCTCAGAGCTACTTTTATTACTACGTCTGCTCACGGCACACACACAGTGCGGTGTGGATCCCTTAGGGACATATTACTGTTAACGGCCCATCCAGTCATTTGATTATCATTGTATGGTTAATGGCTTCTTAGGATAATAACTCTGATACAGACGATAAAATGCCTTAATTAGTTTATCATCCCTTTTTTTTCTGAGAACAAATCCAGGCCATATCTGACTTTATGAAAGGGCACAGTGTGATGTTGCTCTGAAACTGGGTTCCTGCTTTCTTAGTTCCAGGAGCCAAGGTGGCTCCCAATCTAGATTATATTTGCAAATGAAATTTGTTCCTAATAATTTTAAATAAAGAAAAAAAGGTAAAAAACATAGGACACCATGGAAGCAAAAGATCATAAATAGCAAATGAGATGTAAAACCTTCTAAATAAATAAAATGGCAGGTAAGGAAAAAGTAGGACATGAAGTTTGGAAAGGTGGGAAGAAGATGGGATCAGCTTTGTTTTTTGAAAAAACGTATTGGTTTTTGATTGTGTGGTATGGTGTGGGTGTATGTGTGGGGGCATGAGCTCGCCACAGCATCTATATGGAGGTCGGAGGACGACATCAGGTGTTTGGTCATTTCCTTCCTCCCTTTTGAGGCAGGATTTTTGCTGCTATATTTTGTACACTAAGCTCAGTTCCTGCAAAGAATCCAGGAGATTCTTTTGTCTCTGCTCCAATCTCACTGTAAAGTGCTAGGATTACAGAATGCACCGTCCTGTCTAGATCTCACATGGCCTCCTGGGACCCCAACTCCAACCTTCAGACTGGCTCAGCAAACACTTTTACTCATCAAGCCATCTCCCTGGCCTCACAACTCTGTTTGCATGCTGGCTAAAGCTTTCCCATTTTATGGATGAGAAAACAGAGGTAGAGACAAATCAAGAAACTCATTGGAATCATGTAACTCCTAAGAGACAGAAGCAGGATTCAAAAGTAGGTCCTTTGGTTCTTAAGTTATTAGCCACTATACTTTTAAAATCATACAAACAACAACAACAACAGCAACAGCAACAACAAGAAGCCCAGTAAATATATTTTAAAAAGTAGAAATCAAGGACCAAAGGTCACAAACCATGACTGACTCTCGGTGGTAGGCTATGCCCAAGTTTTTCTACTGGTTCATTCTACTCTGTAATCTTTCAACAAAAAGTCTAACACCATTCATCTGTCGGCAGAAGACAAAATAAAGATATTGCTGGCCTAAGCTTTTCCTTCTTATCTCAGCAATTCACTAGTTAGAAGAGGGTGTGAATGCAGTGAATGTCAACTTGTTGACAGCTCTCAGAGCACAGCACTCCGGAGTCACAGGAACCTGGACACCGGCAGGAATTTGTTACAATTAAGTAGCTTTCAACATATGTTATAGGATCACAGGACAGATTCAGCTGAATCTTCTAGAACTTTCTCTTTTAATTTTTATCGTGCATATTTACGATGTATGACATCTTTTGACATGTGCATACACAGTGAAATAATGTATGTGCCCCTTTTTGTACTGTATGTGTGGGAAGCATCTGGAATACAACTTTGCAGTATGCAATGTCTCTATCTGTTTTCTTAGTCCTGTAACTTTTAAACAACAGTTACACAGCTGATATTTATAAGTGAATTCCTAGCAGATACTGAAATACTTTATGAATCGCAGATTAAACTGACATTCAAAACAGTGTTAGAGTGAAATATATTTCTGCCCTTAGCAATCTGCAGGAACGTGTCTCTTATAGGTAGGTCAAAATGCTCACTCTCGCTGTCAGGCCTTTCTCATGAGTCTTGATGAACAGCACTTAGCACTGAAAATCATTCTTTACAAATTCTCTCCTCTCTAGTATCCCCATCCCCAGTAATCAGAGATTCATTTAATTCTGTCAGCGAATGCTCCCCGTCTGGCCCCCCTACTCTACTTCTTTGAGCTGTCTCAAAGGACTTCTCCTTCTGGTACATTCTTTCTCAGCAACGTCAGGGCTCCAGCAATCACTAGGACATGGACATACCCCCTCTCTCTTATCAAGAGCTCCACACCCTGACCTTGCTCCCAAACCCTCACTAGACATCCACCAGTTCCTCAGTGTTTCTACGACTGGGGTTTGTGTTCCTTCTTCCTGAATATGTATTTCCTGCTGACATCCTCGATTGTTACAAGTCTTGCAATCTCCAAGAATCCAGCTGAAAAATCCAGTTTCTCTTTCAGTTGATATTTGCTCTGACACAACCACTTCTGTGAAGTTACTGATTTATTTATTCAATAATCCTTACCGAATGATGGCTAAGGTACATTCTGGATCTGCAGTGAGAAAGAAGTAGTTCTAATGGGAAGAAAGAGTAAGTGAGCAGCTCAAGAGTGACTGACAGTGATGACGGTGATGACTGAAAAGTGACATCGAGCCACTGAGCTTTGCGAAGGGAGGGATTTCATTCTGGGTAGGTGGGATAGCCAGTGTCATAGGTCTGGTGTAGGAGTAGGCTTGACATGTCTGAAGGACTACAGAAAGATGAATACAGATAGTGGGTAGAATCAGGGTGACAAAGACATCAAATAGCTGTTAAGGCCCCAAATGAAGGACCTAATAAAGCAATTCAGTACCCCAGTGCTGAGCAGACAGAACTTCCCGAAGCAGAAGCACAGCTCCAATTACACCTGCTCCTTGCTCAAAAAGCACAGTAGCTCCTCATTGTCTATTAAAACACAAATCCTTCAAAACACTTTGCTGGGCGTTTACATCATCCCCACCAACTCCTAACCTATTTTCAATGACTTCTTTTCATATTATTTGTGCAGAAGACTAACACTTGAAAAAACTATAGTCTAGGGACTGAATTTGGCCTATTACCTGATTTTACAAATAAAGTTGTATCAGAATGCACCTCAACCATTTCTTATTATTAATGACTGCTTTCCTGCCACAATGGCAGAGTTGAACAGTGGCAACACAGGCATAGGGACATTGTTTTTAGGATATAAAACCTAAGAAAAAGGTGAACTGGCCAGTCGACTTTGAGGATGGAAAGACCAGAGGCCACACATGTGGTAATATTTTGTTTGTGCTCTAACTAATCAAGCTTGCCTGGAGATCAGAATGTAAAGCTAGCCACTAGAGGCCAGGCAGTGGTGGCACACACCTTTGATCCCAGTACTTGGGAGGCACACGCCTTTCATCCCAGCACTTGGGAGGAGGAGACGGGAAGTGATAAGGTAGGGCGGAGACAGGAGCTCAGCATTTTCAGTCTGAGGATTCCGTAGAGGTAAGAAGTCTCTCTAGTGGCTGGCTCCTTAACTTCTCTGATCTTTCAGCATTTACCCCAATATCTGACTCTGGGTTTTTATTATGAAGACCAGTTAGAATTCACACTACACAAGCAATGTGAGTAACCTAGAGAATCTATGAGGAAAGAAATGAAAAAACAAAAACAAAAACAAAAAACAACAAAAAAACCCCTCAAGAACCCCTAGAAGAGCATAAAGCTTTTTGCTGAACCTCAGTTTTAGGCTAAAGAGACCCATTTTGAACTTTTGACTTCCAGAACTATACAATATTTTCCCTCTTTTCAAATCCATCAACATCTGAAACTCTTCTGGGGCCCTTTTATGCTATGGTTGTATCATATTCATACACATTTTGATTCTGTCTATAAATGGCTAGCTCCATAAGGGAGGAACATATAGCTCATTTTACCCTTGCATCCATTATATGACAACCACAGTGCCTTGTCCAGAGCAAGAAATCAAGAGGTGATAACTAACGAATGTTTAGTATTTTGGAAAATTTGAAATGTATAATGCAGCATATAGGCTAAGGTCAAGCAATCAGAATATCCACATGGCCTGAATACTATATCCCTCAACTATTTGGGGGAAATGAGAACTTATTCTTAAAATATCATAAAAATTTGGGAAAGTAGAAAAAAATCACAATAGTATTAGTTACACATAGTTAATTAAATCAGTTACTTGTCATCTCACTTTCCAAAATGAATGCTTTGAACAAACACACACTATGAGTTAGATTGTATTTCTGCTAGCTTAGCAAAAACAATGCAATGACTGACAGCAAAAGCAATGACATGGTTTTTGCCAACTTTCTATTTACAGGTTGCGTGAATGAGGCCAGATTTGGGGGTATATTTTTGTTATCAGCAATGTCCAACAAAGCAATTAGGAACAATTAAAGAAAGCACTTGTTAAGAATTCACAAACTGCTAATAGCGAGGTATAACGCTCAGGCATTCACTGTGGCTAACACAAACGAAGACTGCTAGCATTTGGTTTCCAATAGGGGTCTTCAAAGGAGGGCACTGAGAATGAACGTGAATAAAAGATAAAGGGATTTCAATGACTGCCAGATTATAAAAGCTTTGTGCCTTCTTCATATGATGAGAAGCCACAGAACAGAGATAGAACGAATGAGCCCACCTGTCAGTATCATTTGGAACTTGACAAGCTTATGGCATCTGCTAACTCTGAAGCAAAAGCCCATATAAAAGTCAACACAGTTCTGTAGACTGAAAAGGAATAAAGAGAATTGTGAAATGATACACTTTCATATTAGAGAATTAAAATTCTTTTCATTTACAGAAAGCAAACCAATCATTTCAGTATTTTTACAGTTGAGCCATTGTTTTTTCTTGAATTTAAATAGTTTTTCCTCTCCCTGGGTTATAAGAAGGAGATGTGTCCTTGTAGGAAAGGTGACTTTTCTCCATTTTTCCTCGTTATGGGTGAGATAACTTAATAAGGACTTCATTCATCAATCACTGAGCATCAACTATGTGTCAAGTGCCATGACAGGTACTGGAGGATTGAGCTGACTGAGACAACATCACATGGTGAGGCGGAAAGCTGGGTCTCCGGAGAAGATTCATGACAGCATTTCTCATATAGCAGCGGCTGTCTGCTTCTGGAGGTTACAGTCTTAATTAAACTTGGAGAGGGGCAACCTTCTCATTTTCTCACACTTCCCTTGATTAGATAGAGAGGGCCAGGGGAATAGAGAGGGTGTTTGTAACTTATGAGTCTGAAATTGGACTCAAAGCTTTAAGAATATAATTTTTTCTCTTATTGCAATAGGAGAGAATTTTGTACTCCCAAGAAAATTCAGTATTTGCTTAAGAAGGTCATTTTCTCGCTAGGGAGTTAGAAGGAAATGACAGTGTCCTGTGCTATTAATTTTCTTTGGTGGTGTAATCAATTATTACTCTGCAGCTACTGAACACAATAGCTATATATGGTCTTCCACATTCTGCAGTGAAGGGGACTGGCAGTGGCCCAGGGCAGTCCTCTCTGTAAGCTCTCACAAGGCTCCTACTGTGTGGAGAGCATGAGTGAGGTCTTATCTGTGACTTGTCTCAGGAAAGATTGAAGACTGCTGCCAGACAGTTTGCAGATCCTGGCCATGCAAGTCTCTCCACCTAGCAGTTCAACTCTGAAGCATCCCAGGAGCAAGAAAGCCCAGCATAAAACAGGCATTAAAATTATGTGCAAGTAATCAGGCACATCCTGTTACCTGGAAGGTGTTCTACTGAGTACAAGCAGACTACATATATCCTGAGCATGTTCTAGGGGAGGGGATTTTATCAGACCATTAACACGGGAAGCACAGGCCATGAGAACCACCCAAACTGTCTGCCTAACACATCATTTTAGACTTTTTTCACATCAGAACTTACCTGTTTCATTACTTCAAATATGCTTATTTTTAATTGTGTGCAATAGTATGCTACTAAGTAAGTCAATCCCGGCTTTAGGATTTTGGCCACTGTTTATTCTTGACTAGCTGTTTCCTACTCATCTTTTGTTCAGTTGTTTAAACAAGTTAAGTTCATCAAAGAATGAGCATGGAGAAGCAACAGGAGTGGACTGGGACCAAGCAGTACACAAATCCCCAAATGGGTCATTTGCTAACTCCTGCCGGCCAGGCTGTCATAATCACGAAGGTCTTTAGCGCTTTTAACCTGCGGGCCGGCAATCATTTAATAATAGACATATCTGAATACAGAGCACAGACTCCCTGAGAGCAGGGCTGTTTTATCTTGTTTTGTATTCCTTTAAATTTGGATTGAATGAGTTTATTCTCATTTTTAGAGAATAGAAACGAGTGGGTGCCATTTTGGTGTATCATCTACTCACATCTCGACTTTCTGCTCAGGAAACTTTGTCTGAGGTCTTTTTTACCTTCATTCTATCAGATCTATTCCTTTGAAAACTGGCATAACCTTCCATAGACATGCTGTAATGAGAAAACCCCAGCACATGGGGCAGGGTACCCAGCTAGGGATGGACAGACGTAAGAGAGGTGATTTTGTTCTTCCACCAAATTTTATTTGAGGAAGTAAATGTTAGTCTCAAGGTTTTTTGTTTGTTTGGTTGGTTGGTTTTTCCATCCATTTCTTAGAGGAGTGACTGGATAATGATAGATTATGTCAATCTGTGTTCACACACACCCCTCACTGCTTTCCTGACCATCTGTGTTCACACACACCCCTCACTGCTTTCCAGACAATCTGTGTTCACACTCCTCACTGCTTTCCTGACAATCTGTGTTCACACACACACACATACACCTCACTGCTTTCCAGACAATCTGTGTTCACACACACCCCTCACTGCTTTCCTGAAAATCTGTGTACACACACACACACACACACACACACACACACACACACACACACCTCACTGCTTTCCTGACAATCTGTGTTCATACACACACCCTCACTGCTTTCTTGACAATCTGTGTTCACACACACTCCTCACCGCTTTCCAAGGCTTCTAGGTCTCATTAGGGCAAACAAAAAGAGGGGGGAAAAGAAGGGATTTGCTCTGACCTACACTGGAAGCTGCAATGGAGACTGAGGAGGTATGTAGCAAGTGCCAGCTGTTGAGTGACAGCCGCTGCCCACTTCAGTTGTATCATCTTTAATCCTCATTGTAAACACGAGTTACTGTTCTCTCCTTCTTCACAGGGAAAGAAGTGAGGCTGGTGGAGCTGACAGAACCCCAAAGCACCTGTCTATCTGTGGCAGGCCTGGAATTTGAACCCTGTACCACATTGTCTTCCATCACTACGCTCCCCTGCCTCTCAAAAGAAAAAAAAATGAATTTCATAAAGATGTCATTTAGGACACCAACAATTACTTGTTATGTCAGAAGTGAAAGCAACTGTCATAAATCTTTTTATCCCATGATGCTTAGGAAGCCAGATGTATTAATTTAAAAATTTACAAATGTATAAAGCAAGTTTTAATTATTTGTCTAAGGTTGTGAATGATCTTCTCCAGGAAGCATATTTCCTCAATCTCCTGTTCTCCCTATTCTAACTTTAATTTTCATTAACATTTGGGGTTATAAAAGAAATGAGCAGGATTAGCACACTGCATGGTCCTAAACACGAATGGCATTTAAATCTGGCTAGTATAGAGTCATATTTTTTCAGCAAACATTCCAGAAGAATTCCTTGTGGCTCTGCATCCTCTCTCAGTTTCATGAGTGTCCCATAGGCACTCTTCCCATTCCCTCCATCAGTGGTTCTCAACCCTCCTGATGCTGAGACTCTTTAACAGAGTTGTGGTGACCCCAACCACACATTATTTCATTGCTACTTCATAACCATAGTTTTGCTACTATTATGAATCACAATGTAAATGTCTATGTTTTCTGGTGGTCATGTGACCCCCAAAGGAGTTGTAACCCAGAGGCTGAGGACCACTGCTCTATATGCATCACATATACGGCCCCAAAGGAGTCACTTATGTCTTGCTCTGAAGTTTCTATGCTGGTTTATAATTCTTTTTACCTTAAGGAGATGTTTTTACAGTGCAGACATAAAACATGATTTCTCTTAAGGAAAAGTTCAGAAGCTTCTAAGAAAAAAACAAATAGTCTTCCACTCCTCCTTCCTGAGAAAGCCAATGTCATCATCCCTGAGTTAGAGACCTTGCATCGGATCTAAAGTGTCAGGAGCAGAGTCATCTATTGCTACATCCTTGGCATGGACATCTAAGTCATGAAAATTAGACACACTTTCTTTTGTTCATGGACTTTAATTTAGAAACCTCTCTCCAATGCAGTCTTACAGAGTGCTTGGCATTTTGCAGAGCACTTTCATGACAAGCCCCTTAATCCTCAAGATGACCTTATGAAGATGATGTCCCTTCTTTAGAGTCAGAAAACTAGACTATGGAGACAGCTCATAGTATTTTCCAGCTCCTAGCTGCCATTGATTCTAAGACCATATAATTTTATACAGTTATAAAAATGAAAATCAAAACAAAAACCCCCATTACAGCAACCATAAAACAAACAAGCAAAAATCTTACCAATTCAATTGGGACATACTTTGTTAACTATACCCTTGTGACAGTCAAAGGACTTATCAGGTACCCTAGACTTAAAACACTGTTCTAAGCTTGTGACTGAAGTAAACTCTCTGAGGCTTAATCTTTTCATATTTTTATGATGTGTGTGTGTATGAAAGTGTGAGTGTATGTTGTATATATAACATGAGTGCAAGCATCCGAGTCTGTCTGTTCGCAGAGGCCAGAGGAAGAATTAAGGTGTCTTTCATTCTCTACCTTGCTTCCTTGAGACAGGGTCTCTCCCTAAGCCTTGAGCTAGACTGTGAGCCAGCAACTCCCAGAAATCCTCCTGTCACTATCTCTTCCTTACCCCCAGCACCAGGGTTATAGGAATCTACACAGACATGCCTTGGCTTTTTATGTGGGTACTAGGGATTTGAACTCAGATCCTCATACTTGCTCAGCAAGTGCTCTTAATTCATACCTTCTAAATTGGAAATAGCGCCTATCTCAAGGGGTTGCTAATTAGGTTGTACTGAAATAAAACTAGCACTTAAACTGTAAATTGTAAGACTGTAAATTATAAACATTAACAAACATTCTATATTGATGGCACAATAAGTTTCAAAGATAATATCTATAATGATAATATTAATACTGTTATGAAGGTAGGGGCTGAACTTTAAAGTCTAAATTGAACTGTCTTATGTTAAGTCATTATGAAAGCTGTTACTGCACACATTTTAATACAGTTGCTACCTGTTTAGATGAACTGTTAATTCTTTGTCCTCATATGAATTCTGGAGAACATCTAATATTATCCCAATAGAATGTCTTCAGTTTCAATGGAGACATTTTCAGGTCTTGGGGAAAACCATTTCTGTCTGACATCATTTACAGTCTCTCTAGCTACAAGATAGAAGTATGAATTATACTTTAGGCATTCTGTGATTAAAATTAGTTTTGTGAAAATAATTGGTGTTTCATCACACAGAAGAATGATTCTTCTCTGTCTATTGCTATCAACACGGAACCTTTAATGCGTTCTGTGATCTTAGGAGCAGTTTCTACATTTGTTCTCCCTTTCTTTTTGAACCCAGTTCATGTTAAAATTCATTAGCTATGTTCATACTAGGGCCTATAGGTTTTTTACTTGATTAAATCCTAGACTTTGCATATCCTGTAATTCCCTTGGCAACCTTACTCCTGCCTTGAGAGAGAAATGAAATTTCTCTGGTCTAGCCATGCCTTCATAACTCGAGGCTACTGATAGTATACATGATTAAAGTATAGATTTAAGATAAGTTCCTGGAAATGATCTTCTATGAAAACCCATCATATGTGGTAGGTTTGGGACTGACTCACAGTAGAAATTGGTTTGCATATATTAAATACTAGAAACACGATGGTTTCTTGATGATTTCAAAGTCTGTATATATTTACTTCCTATATAGCAACAGAAAATTGTAGATTGCTGCTATAGATCTGATAGTATTGAATAGCTTCAGCATCCAATTTCTCAGGATTTTTTTTTTATGGAAAAAAAAGCAAATATTTGTCAATTGATTGATGCACAGATGGATCAACAGGGAGGCATGTAGTTATCTAAGAGACAAGGTGATAGGAGATAAGTGTTTATTGCTACTGGACTTTAGGGCATTCATTAATGTAACACACATGAATACCTGGCTGAAATAGTCAATTTCAGGTTTTCTAACATCTAAAACATGATGGAGCAGCACCAGTGTCTCTCTTTAAAATAAAGTGTCTTTGCTACTCAAAGTGACCATCATCCCCACCCTCATTACTGTATCCAACTAGTCTTGTTTCCTTCATTCTTGTTACTCTTATACTTCAGTGTAAGATTTGTCTAAAAGACTTTTGCAAATGTAGGTCATATTATTTTATCACTGCTTAAAACCATTAATGACTTCCTGTGACTCTTGAAATAAAAGACAAATTCCTTTGCATGTCATAAAAGCCCTACATAATCTAGCGGTTGCCCTACATCTTCAGCCTTATCTTACAGTCCTCATCTTCTTGCTCATATCTGGTGGGTACACAGCTTAGTTTTTATTGTCCCTCACACCTTTCAAGGTCGTTACTACCACAGAGCTTCTGTACTGGGCTGGAGAAGCGCTTCCCATAGGTTTTTTTCTACTTGAGTTGGGACTCCAGTCCTACCTCTTCAAAAGAACTTTCTTTGTCTACCAGTATTAAGTAGCATCTCCATTTACTTGCTTTCCCCAGCTGGTTTCCTGACGTGTATATCATTTACCACTTTCTGGAATTAGGATATTTGCTTATTTGATCAATGATTTATACATCTTTCCCTGGTACATTTATCTAGGTTGCTGGACAGCAAGGAAATATGAATAATACTTTAGGCATTCTGTGTTTTATATTGTAATTTTAGTGCCTAGATCTGAGTCTGTC
>CABHPQ010132540.1:0-25604 GCA_902168405.1 Peromyscus aztecus | reverse complement strand
GTTACCACTGAAGGTCAGGCATATGTGGTCTGTTATGGATTACTCAGAGTCCAGAGAAGATGCTATGTCTGGTGTGGGATATCTGAGGGGAAAAAAAAAATCTTTGTATACTGTGCTCTTATGTTTGTTAACTTTATTTCTCTAAGACAAAATTCTATCTTTATAGCTACAGCTCTGTCAAGCATTCAGGGCAGGAATAAATCTAGATACACCAAGCTCTTTGTCCATCTACTATATTTCTCTGGGATGAAATCCTGTCTACATAGCCTGACACTCAGTTCCTCTTTGTCCCCTCATTTACTGTCCTCTCATAGTTCTGCTAACAACTAAGCTTTTATGCTTCCAACCTCATCTTCATCCTCTGTTTCTTCACCCTCCATCTCCTGGCTCTGATGAACTCTACAAGAGTTCTGCCTTACCATCTACAAAAACCTCTGTGTTCTTCTCTTCTCCCTGGTCACATTCAGTCTGTCTCTACAGAAGATGCCTGTTCCTTCTTCCCCTGGCCATGCAGTTCTCTGCCTCCTCAGGAATGTTGCTCCACCTTGATATGTAAAAACCTCTTTTGTTCTCAGTCAATTGCTCTGGAGAGCCACTAGGACATAAGGCAAGGTGATGGTCTGAACTTCATTAGCACAAGAAATAAAGCTATGCGCCTCCAGTCAGCTTGTCTTCTATGCTGGGGGTGGCAGGGAGTAGTTACCTAGAGTTCAGCTGGTCTGAGGTTCAGGAGGTCTGTTTGTCAAATGGTCTGGGAATGTTTGGGCATGAAAGAATTTCATAGCAGAAGACAACTGAAATATTAAAAGCTGGATAACACCAAATATTCATAAGAAATGCCTTGCCTTTTGACAGACCTTTGGCCAGTCAAAGTATAGCTTTAATACACAGCTGGACTCCTTATAACATATTGTTGTGTCTTGCCACAGTCTGTTCTGCTGCCAAGGGCCATGAGAGTATCCATGGTCCATGCTGCTGCTGAGGGCCATATTGTTGGGCTTGGTCTGACCTGCCATCAGAGAACATGTTGAGGTCCAAGGTCTGTGCTGTCAAGGGAGTCCTTGTGGATGTTTGTGGTCTATGATGTCACCTGAAGCCACATTGATGTCAATGGGCTGGACTGCTGCTGGGGACCATATTGTTGTTCATGGCTAATGCCATGGATGCCATGTTGATGTCATTAACCTGTGCTGCCACTAATAGCAGTGATGATGTACATGGCCTGTGCTGCAGCAGATGGCTGGGTTGATGTCCACGGTCTGTACTGCCACAAGAGACTATGCTGAGATCTGTGGCACCTACTGATGATGGAGGTCTCATGTGGATGTCCATGGTCTGTGCTGTCACCAGAAACCATGTGGAAGTCCATGATCCATGCTTCACCTGACTGTAAAGGGCAAAGAAGCTACTTTTGCAATGGTATCAATGACTACAGACTCACAGTTGAGAAAGAGAGTCATAGAAGACTTCTGTGACAACATTCCCCCCAATGTAACAGCCCAGACAAAAAGTCATCTAAGAGAACTCTTAAAAATTGTGATAAGATTTTTATCTTATCACATATAAAATTCTTATCACAGAAAAAAATTCTGCTTGGTACCAAGTGGCCTGAGTGGGTGGGAGGGCACCACTATGATGAATAGGCTATGTGGTAGAGAAATGGGAGAGAAGGAGAAGCAGAGCAGTTCATGTGTTGTAGAGAAAAATAGAACTGAAGACATGTTCAGGCTGATGTGGGTGGCTTATGCTGCCACCTAGGGTGATGTGATGGCTGGGAATGTGCTGCTACTGAGGACCATGTCTGGATCTGTGGCCCTGTAACAGCTGGGATCTGTGTAGATGTTCATGGCCATGTTACTACCAAAGACCATATGGATATCTGTGGTGTGTGCCCTCACCTGAGGCCATGTTGATGTCTGGCCACCATCCTGCCACTGGGGCCATATTAATCTGAGTGTGCTGCCATGGTGACATCTGGACCTGAGTTGCAGCCAAGGGCCATGTTTTCCGGTCCATGGGAGTTTGTGTTCATGTCCATGGCCCATGTTACCACTGAGGGCCATGGAGAGCTAGCCCTGGTGGCCTGGGCACCAGAGGGCCGGTCTTGACCCTCATGAGCCATCTCAGTGGGAGATCTGAACCCTTCTCCTGGGAGAATAGTTCCTAGTGTCATGGTCATGGGAGAGCTAGCCCTCAAACCCTTGACAGCTCTGAGAAAATTGGCCTTTCCCTTGCCAGCCACTAGAATGGGAGAGTTGTCCCTGCACTTGAGACAGCTGGCCCCACCCCTCACCATCCATGCAGGAAAGCTGGCCCCAATGGCATAGGTAAGGATCTGGTCCTGACTCTCACTTGAGTGGAGGTCCAGACTGACTAATTCAGTTACCACCCAGGTCCACACCCAAGGCTTTGAGTTGGCTCATTCCAACATCTACTCCATTTATGACTTGCTGGAGCATATGAAGGGACTGGGTTTCACAGGATCTTCATGACTCAGGACAACAGCAGGATGTCCAAGAGAGGTTTCAGTGAGGGTTCAGTATTGATGGTATACCGGAAGCCAAAGGCCTTGAACCAGACTAATAACATTGCAATGAACATTTGCAAGTAAAGCTATTTGGGCAAAAGGGTAGACTGGGTGATACACCAAAGCTCGCAAGGCTACTATTTTTAGGATTCTCTACATGCACAGCTCAGGGTCTTGGCTGGTGCCTTACGTCACCAGCGGGCGACTATGTACCATCTTAAAGAGCTGACACAGACCCCCACACTCTCTCTCTGTACTTCCCTTCTCTTTCTGTTTCCTCTCTGCTCTGCCCCCGCCATCTTTCTGTCTCTCCAGGCCTGGTTTCTTTTTAATAAAGCTCTTTCTAACTCTGGTAGTCATAGCTGTGGCTCGTAACTTTTCTGAAGCCCGAAGACCCACCAGTGCCATTCATCCTTTCAACTATGACAAATGAATATGCAATGGAGAGGTGGGAAAGATGGGAGAATTTAAGTCTCTTTCTTTCTTTCTTTCTTTCTTTCTTTCTTTCTTTCTTTCTTTCTTTCTTTCTTTCTTTCTTTCTTTCTCTCTATCTCTCTCTCTCTCTCTTCCTTCCTACCTTCCTTCCTTTCTCTCTCTTTCTTTCTTTCTTTCTTTCTTCTTTCTTTTCCTTCTAAAATTATTTTTGTTTTTTAAATTTTCTTTTGTGGGGGCTGTAAGGATTTGGTCCTTAATTACGTCATCAACCTTCGACGTTGTCCCAGACTAAAAAGCGGGTGGGCCCTCTGTGCGCTCTCTGTCTGCTCTCCTTTCCGCTCCTTCCTCCTGTCGGCCCCCCCTCTCCTCCCCCCTCCCCCTAATAAAGCTCTAAAAAGGTAACCATGGCTATGATTCTTTTAATCAGCACGCTCCTCCACTGGCATGGCCACCACGGGCGGCAACCAGCCACGAGGAGCAGTGCCGTGGCATAACCAACATTCGTGCCATTCAGACTCAGATATACCACCGAGCACTGAGGACCTGCTGTGACCACCACTGCCACCTCTTCCCCCATCCAGCGAGACCGTGAGACCTCAAGCATGTGTGCCTCCCTCGCCACCTCCACTGGACCCCCACACTGCTACAGCCATGATTCTTCACCACAGTAAGTCCGCTGTTCTCGTGGCTGCAGTCTGAGCTATATTCTTTGCAATGGACACCCCAGGGGGTTGTCCTCGGGCTGTACTGGCAACGGCACATTTTCATTTCTGACGAGAAAGTAAATGCTGTCTTGGGTCTACAGGGTGGACCAACTGCAGTGCAGCCGAGCCCTCACGATCCCTAGACAAAGAGGACTCGTGACCTGAGCTGATTCATGGATCTCTCTCCACTCTTTGGGGATGCCCAAGATTGTAGACTGATCCTGGTTTGTTATTTTAATCTTTTATTTTTTCTTTTAGCTACAGTCATGGGACAAAGGGGCAGATACATTGGCGGATAGGGGCGGGCACCGGTAAACCTGGCCACATAACAGAGTTGCCGGAACTTCTGCCAGTGAATGGGCAAATAAAAGTTACTTTATCTCCAAGCTTTCTGCTAAAGTTCTAAAACCCTTCTCCTTCCCCACTTCTGCGTCTCCACATGCAACCTTTTCTGTCTGACTTCCACCGTCGGTGGGCGGGCTCAAGTGGGAGGGCTTAGGCGGCTTCTATGACTCGCCCTACCTCACCTTAACTCCACCCACTCATTCTCAAACTGTCTTGAGAAACACAGACGAGTCTGGAAGCAGCTAAGATCCATACAAATAAGTTTACAATAATCAGGATGGCTCTTAAACCAAAAAATCAGCTTATAACCTCAGACAAGTCTTCCAAAAGTATCAGTTTATAATCTGCCTACTGACAGATCTTCTAAAAGCTGTCCTTAAGCCACCAATCATCAGGAAAAAAAAATTCAGGACATGGAGTAAAATCCATCTCTTGTTCCTCAGACCTCCCCGACTAAAACTTAAGCATCTGGAGAGCAAGGCTCCTGACCCCACAGGCAAAAGAGTCATCTGTGGCATTTAAGGTGTGCCAGGGAAGAGATAAAAGCCCGAAAACAAAATTGCCAAGTGCTGGCACTCGCTGACTCCCAAAAGCTGTTTGGTCCCTGTTTTAAGGGAGGAAAAGGCCACGGGCTAGCGAATGCCCTGCCAGGCCATCAACAGCTTTGTTAAAAGTGCCTCCTAGAAAGACAAAGAGTCAGCTGACTGCCTCCAGGCACCAAGATGCATGGGTACATCAAGCTAAGACCTCCAGCAGACATAGGATTGGCTACAGTCATGACAGGGAACCCAGAATGCAGCAGGGAAGCGATCCATTTCTTTCCTTCTGAACACCAGAGCCACTGACTCAGTCCTGGGAGCTTTGGGATGCCACCTCTCCTTTATTGTCAGGTACAGAGGACAACCTTACCACCTCACCAGATTTAATTGCACTTTCAGAGTTACTTAATGAAAAAGATTTCCACCTAAAATAAGAGCTCATTGTTTCACTCCAGATCCACTGCCTGTGTTTCTCATGTGCATACAGACAGGGCCCTGATCTTTGCCTTGTCCCTAATTCCAAAAAATAAATTCTCATGTACCACAAGCTTTTCTCTTCCCAGTTCCCTGTTCTAACTCACTGTTCAGCTAATGGTACATGACCACCACAGAACCGGAGTCCAGCCATCATCAAATAAGAAACTGTAACAGCTAAAAGATATTTACAACCCCAGACCCAAAAGTGTCTGGGTGCTACAAAAAGACTTTAATGTAAGCATCTGTTACTATGAGATGCTTTTAACAATTGATCACCTGTCTCCTAGATGCTGAACCAGTAAAGGAAACAGGTGCTTTAAAATAATCTGTCTCTGATAAAGCTTAACATGTTTCAAAATCCATAGGGACAGGCCGGATCTACCTTAGATAAATGTCAACATAAAATAATAATGATTCTTTTATCTAAGTTTTTTTCTGTGTCACCAGCATCTTGTCAAACAGAAAGTTCCCAGCCACAGCTAAGAGGGATACATGTCTCCAGAGCAAAGGGATGACAGACAGCATCCCTCAACGCCTGTCTACCTCTGAAAACTCTCCTTCTCCATTCCCCCCAGAGCCAACCAATGTCCAAAAGTCAGCTGGAAGCAGTTTTTGTGAGGAATGATGCCCCTAGTCCCATCTACCTGTTTTTTGTTTTTGTTTTTGTTTTTTAAATAAGGGAAAGTCTGGGATGTAAGGATTTGGTCCTTAATTACGTCATCAGCCTTCGACGTTGTCCCAGACTAAAAAGCGGGTGGGCCCTCTGTGCGCTCTCTGCCCCCTCTACTTTCTGCTCCTTCCTCCTGTTTGCCCCCCCCCCCCCCCCCCCCCGTGTCTCTCTCTCTCCCCCTCCCAATAAAGCTCTAAAAAGGTAACCATGGCTATGATTCGTTTAATCAGCACACTCCTCCACTGGCATGGCCGCCGCGGGCCACGAGGAGCAGTGCCATGGCATAACCAACAGGGGCTATAAGGGTAGAGGGTGGACATGGAAGGAACGGGAAAGGAGTGAGATTGGGATACATGATATAAAATTCCCAAAGAATCAATAAAATTATGTTAATATGAAGACATGTGTTAAAGATGCTGAAGTAAAGCTTTCCACAACTGATGGCTTCTGGTGGGGGTGCAGGTAGGGAAAGACTCAGTTTTTTTTAAGGGTTGTCCACTGGGACTTTGGCCATGTTCCAGGCAGTATATGGGCAACACAAATTGGACTTTGGTTTCTTTTTCTCTTCTATTTTTTTTTTTTTTTTGGTGGGGGAGGTGACAAGGAGAGGGATCTGACCTGGGAGGACTGAGAAGTGAGTGTAATCAGGGTGCATTATGTGAAATTCCCAAATAATCAATAAAAATATTATGATGGGAAAAATAAACAGAAATATATGAAAGATAAGATTTCCTCTCTCAGATGTTGCCTTATTTTTCCTCCTGTTAGAATCTGGAGTGATTTGGAGAAATCCCAGGAGTCACTTATTGTAGTCACTGATGTGTTGTTAGAGGCTCATGGCTACAGGAGAATCTGTGGGACCCAGTTGATACATCATATAAAATAACTGGCACAAAACTAGAGGATCCCACCATGAAAATTTACTATGTTCTTATTCTGAAATAGAAAATGCATTGACCTAATTGCATGAAAATTCTCTCTCTCACCTATCCTGATAAAGAGTTATGAAGGCAGCAGGTGTACAAATGAGACTCAGCTACAGGATGTTGTTATAGTTTAAGCATCCATCCTTTCTCAAATTTCCCGCTTTTCCCAGCTCGCCCCGAAACTGGGCTTTAAAACATTAGCTTCTTTGTTTTTTCTTATTATATTTTTTTGTTATTTAAAACATTTTTAAATTTAACTATGTTTTGACTATATTCCTACCCTCCTCCAAGTCCTTTGATATCCTCTCTCCCTCCTTACCCCCACCAAGTTTAAGTTCTTCTTCAAAAAGCAAATAAAAACCCAATATAACAATAACCCCTCAACCAAGAAAACAAAAAAACACCTCCCAAATAACCCACCAATGTGAACAAGTAAGAGTATACACACACATATAACACACAAAAACTGTAGAGTTCATTACCTGTTGGTCAGCTACTCCTGAATATTAGGCCTGTTTTAGAATGTTTGATATACACAGTGTCACTCTATTGGAGAAAATGGTTTTTCTTCTCCCAGCAGGTATAAGCTACAGTTCAGTTGTTAACCTTTGTCCTTGTGGCTAGGTATTCATTCATTCTTTCATTCATTCATCCATTCACTCATTCATTCATTTTAAAAGAATATGACAAAATAAAATATAATAACACAAAACAAAAAATCATCACATTAAAGTTGGACAAGAAAAACAAACAGAAGGAAAAGAGTCCCAGAGAAGGTACAAGAGTCAGAAACCTACTGACTGGTTCACAAACTCAGGAATCTCATAAAATATTACGCTGGAAGCTGTAATATTACCATAAGACCTTGACACAGACCCATGCAGGCCCTGTGCATGTTGCTTCAGGCTCTGTGAGTTCATATGAACTTTGCTTATGTTGATTTAGAAGATCTTGTTTTCTTGATGTCGTCTATGCCTTCTGGCTCTTCCATTTTATTTGCCTCCTCTTTTCACGGGGTTCCCTGATCTGTGAGTGGAGGGATTTGATGGTGACATTCCATTTAGAGTTGAGTGTTCTAAGGCCTCTTTCACTCTCTGCATAATGTCTGGCTGTGGGTCTTTATGTGTGCTGCCATCTGCTGTAGGAGGGAGCTTCTCTGATGATAGCTAAGCAAGACATTTATATATGAATATAGCAAAATATTACTAGCTGTTATTTTATCATTACATCCCCTCCACCTTGTCTTAGATCAGTATTAGTTGACTTTGCCCCAGGTTCCTGGCTATCTAGACTCAGAATATTGATCACCCACACTCTGTAGGGTATGGTGTCATCTCATGGTGTGGGCCTTGTTGGTTGGTTACTCTCACAAGCTTTGTGCTATCATTGCCCTAATACTGCAGCACTGTAGATAAAGGGTTTGAGACTGAATTAGTATTTATGGTTCTCCTTTGACAGCATGCAGAGTACCTTCCTGTACAAAAGAAACTAGAACACAAGGGTGATGGCTCTATGTAGGCACCAGATTCAATAAGGTGTGTAGGTGTTGTCTTCACTATTGGAGGCTTGCTGTCAGTTTGTGGCAAGTAAGCTATAGCCTTGGCAACATCCTGCATTGTTTTAGGATTCCCAGGTGGCCCCTTTGGCCAACAACTCAATAATAGGTAACCCAATCTTAGTATTGGAAGTTTTGTTTGGTGACGAGAGATGGCCAGTTCAGACTCTGTCTCCCCCATTATTTGGCAATTTCATTTAGAACACCTTCATATATATATTTTAGGAAGTTTTTACTGTATTAGGTTTCAATATTACCCCTCAAATGTCCTTAATTTTAGATGTGTCTCTCTGTATTCCCTCCCCTAACAGCTCTTCTTTTCCCTTCCCCACTTGATGTTCCCATCCCAGGCCCCCATCCATAACTATATATTCTATTTCCTTTCCTAACAAGATATATCTGTTTTCTCTAATCCTTTACTCTATACATATTTTGTGGTTCTATGGATTGTAGCTTGACTATCATTGACTTCCAAGCTAATATCCATATATAAGAAAATACATACCATATTTATCTTTCTGAGTCAGGGGTACTTCAGGATATTTTCTTTCTAGTTCCATCCATTTGCCTTCAAATTGCATGATATCACTTCTTAAAATGGCTAAGTAGTACTCCATTGTATGAATGTCCCACATTTTTACTTATCCCTTCTCCTAGAGACATCTAGATTGTTTCCAATTTCTAACTATGGTGCATAGAGCAGAAAAGAACATGGTTGAGGAAGTGTCTCAGTAGTAGGATGAAGCATCCCTTGGGTATATGGCTAAGAGTGATATAGTTGGATCTTGAGGTAGATTGATTCCCAACTTCCTGAGGAATATCAACACTGCTTTCCATAGTGGTTCTATGTGTTTGCACTCTTACCAGCAACTGATGAGTGTTCTCACATTCTTGCCTGCATGAGCTGTCACTTGTTGATTTCAGCCATTTTGATGGGCATGAGATGAAATCTCAAAGTAGTTTTGATTTTCATTTCCTTGGTGGATCAGGATGTCAAACATTTCTTGTGTGTATGTGTATGGATGTTGAAGAAATAATTTTTATTCACAATATGTACAAACCACACCTGACTAAATGATATTCTTTTCTGTGTTACTTAATATTTAATTGTAATCAAACTACGTTGTAGTTTGCAGAGTTCAGTTTCTGATTAGAACTATATGAAATAGTATCACTTAGGGAGACTATTTCAAAATGTAAAAATCTTCCTTTGGTCAAACATTTCTTAAAGTATTTGTTGGTGTTTCCTTTATTGACAATTCTCTGTTTAGATAGGTGCACTGTTTTTTAAATTAGGTTATTTGTTTTCTTGATATCTAGTTTCTCAAGTTATTTATATATTTTGAATATTATTAGCCCTCCATCAGATATGGAGTTTGTAAAAATCTTTTACCATTCTGTAGGTTGCTGCTTTATTCTAATGGTATAGTCATTTGCCATGCAGAAGCTTCTCAGTTCATGAGCTCCCATTTATTAATTATTGATATGAGTCCCTGTGCTAACTGTGTTCTGATCAGAAAGTCCTTTCCTGTGCTAATGAGTTCAAGACTATTTCTCACTGTTTCTTCTATCAAGTTCAGCATATCTGGTTTTATGTTGAGATCTTTGATCCATTTGGAGTTGTTTTGTACAGGGTGATAAAAATGAATCTATTTGGATTCTTCTATATGTATTTGACTAGCATCATTTGTTGAATATGCTGAAGATCCGCCTCCACCACCCCCCAAGTTTGTGTTTCTGGCTTCATTATAAAAAATAAGGTGTATATGGGTGTGTAAATTTATATTTGGGGCTTCAACTGGATCCCATTGATCAATGTGTCTGTTTTTGTGCCAATACCATGTTTTTTGTTTTGTTTTTGTTACTATAGCTTTGTAGTACAACTTCAAATTGGGGATGGTGGCACTTTCAGTAGTTAGATTATTCAGTATTGTTTTAAGTGTCTTTGGTTCTGTTTCCATATGAAGCTGAAAATTATTCTTTCAAGATCTGTGAAGAATTATGTTGGGATTTTGATGGGAATTGCACTTAATTTGTACATTGCTTTTGGTAGCATAGCCATTTTTACTATGTTAATCCTATGGATGCATGAGCATGGGAGATCTTTCCATTTTCTGATATCCTCTTCAATTTCTTTCTTCAAAGATTTGAAGATTTTACCATACAAGTCTTTCACTTGCTTAGTTAGAGTTACCCCAAGATATATTATTTGAGGCTATTGTGAAATGTGTTGTTTCACTGATTTCTTTCTCAGTTTGTCATTTGTATATAGGGGGACTACTAATTTTTTTTTAACTAACCTTATATCCTGTCACTTAAATGAAAGTGTTTATCAGCTGTAGGAGTTTCCTTGTGGAATTTTTAGGGTCATTTATATATAATACCATATTATCTGCAAATAAAGATACTTTGACTTCTTCCTTTCTAATTTGTATTCCTTTGATCTTCAGTTGTCTTATTGCTCTAAGACTTCAAGTACTATACTGAATAGATATGAAGAGAGTGAATGGCTTTGTCTTGTTCCTGATTTTAGTGGAATTGCTCTGAGTTTATCTCCATTTAAGTAGATGTTGGCTGTTGGTTTGCTGTAAACTGCCTTTATTGTATTGTGGTATATCCTTTGCATCCCTAATTTCTCCAGGACTTTTATCATGAAGGTTTGTTGCATTTTGTCAAAGGGTGGGTTATGTTTATTGATTTATGTATGTTGAACCATCTCTGCCTCTCTTGGATAAAACCTACTTGATCATGGTGGATGACCTTTTTGATGTGTTCTTGGGTTCGGTTTGTATTTTTCAATCTATGTTCATAAGAGAAATCGGTATGTAATTCTCTTTCTTTGTGGGGTATTTATGTGTTTCAGGTATCATGGTAACTGTGGCCTTGCAAAATGAATTGTGCAATGTCACTTCTCTTTCTATTTGTAGAATAATTGAGGAATATTGGCATTAAGTCTTCTTTGAGAGTCAGGTAGAGTTCTGTGCTTAAACCATCTGGCCCTGGGCTTTTCTCAGTTTGGAAACTTTTAATGACTGCTCTATTTCACTGGGGGGGAGGGGGTTGTAAGTGCTTTTATATTTCTTATTTGTTCTTAATTTAACTTTGTAAGTGGTGCATATCAAGAAAATTATCCATTTCTTTTTTATTTTCTGTGGCAGGGTACAGATTTTTAAAGCACGTCCTTACGATTCCCTGGATTTCTTTGGTGTCTGTTGTTATATCCACCTTTTTATGTAATTTTGTTGATTTGTATATTTTCTCCCTACCTTTTAGTTTATTTGAAGAAGGGTTCACCAGTCTTATTAATTTTCTCAAGGAACCAACTCTGTTTCATTGATTCTTTGAATTTTTTTGTTTATTTGTTTCTATTTTATTGATTCCAGACCTGAGTTTGATTTTTTTTTTTTTGCTATCTATTCCTTTTGGGTGTGATTTCTTCATTTTTGTTCTAGAACTTTCAGGTTGCTATTAAGTTGCTAGTATGGGATCTCTGCACCTTTTTCATGTAGGCACTTAGTATGGTGAACTTTCTTCCTAGAACCTTTTCATTATGTCTCATAAGTTTGGATACACTGTGTACCCATTTTCATTAAATTCTTAAAAGTGTTTTCTTTCTTTATGTCTTGATCAATTTTCCATTCAGTAGATAGTTGTTCATTTTCTATGAGCTTGTAAGCTTTCTGTTATTTATGTTGTTGAAATCCAGCTTTAATCTGTAGTGCTCTTATAGGATACAGGGTATTATTTTAATTTTCTTTTATCTGTTGAGACTTACTTTGTATTTGAGCATGTGGTCAGTTTTGGAGAATGTTCCATGAGTTACAGAAAAATGTATTTTTTTTGTATGCTTGGGTGAAATGTTCTGCAAATATCTGTTAGGACCATTTGACTTATAACATCAGTTAACTCCAGCATTTCTCTGTTTAGTTTTTGTCTGGATGATCTGTGTGTGGGAGAGAATGGAATATTGAAGTCTCCCACTATTAGCGTGTAAAGGTCAATATGTGATTTAAGCTGTAGCAGTGTTTCTTTTTCAAACTTGGGTGCCCTTGTTTTTAGGTATTTAAAATTTCAATGTCTATTTTTCCTTTGATGAGTTTATAATATCTTTTCCTGATTAGTTTGGTATGAAGTCTATTTTGTTAGATACTAAAATGCCTACACCAGTTTGCTTCTTAAGATCATTTTCTTGGAATACCTTTTTCTGACCCTTTATCCTGAGGTAATATATATACTTGATGTTAAGTTGTGTTTCTAGGATGTAGCCAATAAAAGGATCCTGTTTTTACACCCATCTTTAATTGGTAAATTGAGACCATTGATGTTAAGAGATATCAATGATCAATGATTATCGATTACTGTTATTTTATTGTTTTAGGGTTGGAGAGAAGCTCCCAAGAAAGACCAACAGTCACATATGCAATTTAGCAAGAGCATTTATTGTTTCTGACAGTTGGGGTGGCAAACAGTGATCCCCAAAGAAGGTCATAAGTTCCTTTTAAGCCAGAGTTAGGGGAATTCCAGGGAGGAGGGATTAATCTGGTGCTGATTAGTAGAGGAAATTAGTCTAGGGGCTTATTGGTGGGAGGCTCTAGTGGTTAGGGACTGATTGATAGAAATAAGATTAGTCTGGAAGCTGATTGGTGGGAGGCTGCAGTAGTTAGGGGTGATATGGATTCACAACACGCCCCCATGGTTGGGCATGGATCTAGTCACTTCTGCCTAGCCATTTCTGGGTCAAAACATCTCGCGTGACCCCCATGGCTTTGTGTGATTGTATAAAGTGTGCAGCACAACCATGTGATCTACACGCATGCATGGAATAGCCACATGGGCCTGTGTGCGCAGGCACGGCCCAGCCTTTATAAGCCGGTGCCATGATTCCTGGCTCCATCTTTATTCACATGTCTTTCCACAGGCCTGTGCACCTCTGTCTCTGTACCTTATCTTAATAAAACTCTTGTTAGTGGGTTTTGTCGTGTTTTGTGACGTTTCCTCACAGGGTAAGAGTGCCGCAAATAACCAACAAGGGGGCCTATTGGTGGTGGTGGGGGGTCTAGTATCTAGGGGCTTGATGAGAGGGTAGGAAAAGCTATCTTTAGCTATCAGAAGTCTGGGGGCATCTGCTGAGCCAGCAGAAGGGGCTTGGGGGCACTTGTTGATTAGTTGCCCCTAAGTGGTGAGAACTGCTTGCTCAGCTCCAGCGCATTCTAGTGAACCAAAACTAAGGCCTGATCCATGTCAGGGCTGCTAGGGGAGCCTCTCATGGCCCTGGTTTGGCCACTAGGTCCTCTCAGTTGTTATTTTTGGTGGTGGTGGTCATGGTTGTAGGGAAATGGGTTCAGCTAAAGAAACCCATCCTGGCCCTGAAACCAGAGCTAGTAAAGGAAACCCACTCTGGCCATGAAACCAGAACTAGTGAAAGAAATACACCCTGGATCTGAGACCTGAGCCAGTTAAAGAAACACTTTATCCCTGAACCCAGAACCTAAGAAACATGCCTTGACTCTGAAATCAGTGTCAAAGAAACATACTATAGTCAGAAGATTTACTGTGACCTGGCCTGCCAGCGGTCGGGACAAATCTCTCCCACTTGCTTCCCCCAAGTAAACACACAGAGGCTTATATTATTTACAAACAGTATGGCCATGGCTCAAGCCTTTTGCTAGCTAGTTCTTATATCTTAAATTAGCCCATAACTATTAATCTATGTATTGCCACATGGCTTTACCTGCCTCCCATTTTATGTTGCTCCTTGGGTGGCTTGCTGGCGTCTCCTCTCTCCTTCTTCCTTCCCTCTCTTTGAATTTCCCACCTGTTTCTAAGTTGCCTTTCCATAGGCCAAATGGCTTTATTTATCAACCAATCAGAGCAACACATATTCACAGCTCACAGAAAAACATCCACAGTCATGTTGGGAACCAAATGTAGACGAATTTCTAAATGGTCTTATTAAATAAAAAACACGGAGCCAAATATAGGGGTGAAAGCCTTAGATCAGGGAAATAGGGAAAGCCACCAGCCAACCTTACCTCACCAACTCTGCAGCTTCCAAATGCGAGTTACTTCCTATCTACCCACATTTTTATTGCCTTGCTATTCTGCTCTCTCATTGGCTATCTTAGCCCAGCTACCTCGCTTCCTCTTCCTACATAGTTCTGTCACTTTCTGTCTGTCTGTACAGACCTCTAGGTCTCTATTTTTGGTACTGGGATTAAAGGTGTGTGTCATCATGCTTGGCTCTGTTCCCTAGTGTGGCCTTGAACACAAAGACCCAACCTGCTAAGTGATAGGAATAAAAGTGTGCGCTGCTTGATTTCTTGTTTACTTAAAATGGCTGGCCTTTTCACTCTGATCTCCAGTCAAGCTTTATTAAAGCACAAATAAAATATCACCACATTTCAACACAAATAAAATATCACCACATCCCCCCTTTTTTGTCTAATAAAAATAAAAAAATTTAAAGTTATAACTAATATAAGAAAAACTATATACAATAAGTACAATAACTATATACAATAAGTACAATAACTATATACAATATATAAGCAATAAATACTACAAGAATGTCTAGTCCATTTGCATTGACAAATTCAGAGAAAATATTCCATTATCTATCCGACTTTGTTGCATCCAAAATGTCCCTAATTCACTTTCTATCCTATCTTGTATTACCAACAGAAAACTAGCTTATGATGTCTTTCAAACTTATGCACTTCACACATTTTCAGTGAGTTTATTTTCTGAATTTGTTAACAAGGAACTAACCAATTTCTGAGCAGAACTAACCAATCCCTGAGCAGAAAATGTCCCTGGAGAAACTCTGCCTCTAAGAAGCCCTATATAAACCCTGTTCAGTTGTTGACTGTCTTTTCCCACCCTTGCAGAGGCAGCCATTTTCCTGGACTACTACTTCCCAAGTAAATCTCTTTCTGAAAAGAGTCTTGGGTGAAAATCTTCATTCACAGGCATAGAACAGAAGAGCATTGCTGAGACATCCCTTAGGGGACTGAGCAGAAAAAGAGTGACCACTTTTTGAGATTGCTCTATTACTGCAGGAGTTTCCCCTTTAGCAGAGCGAAGCTAAAAAGCAACACTTTGGGCTGGAGAGAAGAAATGGAGCTCTGCCAGGGAGCCCCCTTAATGGGACATGGAGCAAAGCTCAGCTGTAATGGCTCTCTCCTAGGAGAAGAACAGGATTGCTATATCCTGCTGGGAGACCATTCCACACTGCATCTCAGCTTCAGGTATCACCTGACTTTCCAATAAGCCAAGATACCTTTCCCTCCAGAGCTGAGCTGTAACACTTTCTTACAATGGTCATGGTGTGTGTGTGTGTGTGTGTGTGTGTGTGTGTGTGTGTGTGTGTGTGTGTGTCTGTGCGCATGTTTCTCTTCTTTTGACTATGCTGGTCTGGGATTAATTTATTTCCTGTGCCTTCTTGTTTGTAGTTAACCTCTTTAGGTTAGAATTTTCCTTCTAGCATCTTCTGTAGGACTGGATTTATAGAGAGATATTGCTTAAATGTGGTTTTGTCATGAATGTTTTATTATAAGATTTGCTGGATATAGTAGTCTGGGCTGGCATCTGTTGTCTCTTAGAATCCGAAGCACATCTGTCCAGGCTTTTCTGTCTTTTAGAGTTTCCATTGAATGTCTGGTATAATTCTAATAAGCTTGACGTTATATGTTTCTTCTTACTTTACCCTTTCAGCTTTTAATGTTCTTTCTTTGTTCTCTACATTTAGTCTTTTGATTACTTTGTGCTGAGGGGACTTTCTTTTTTGGTCTGGTCTATTTGTTGCTTTGTATGCTTCTTGTACTGCTTCTGTGCCTTCTTTAGTTTATGGAAAATTTCTTCTATGACTTTATTAATATATATATATATTAATATATAAATACACATATATTCGTATATATAAATATATAAATACACATATATTCATATATATATATTATATATATACATTGTGTTTATTCTCCTTCCTCTGTTCCTATTATTTTTAGATTTGGTTTTATCACCTGTCCCAGATATCCTGGATATTTTATGATATATTTTATGAATTTTTAGATATACTATTTTATATGACTAATGTATCCACTTCTTCTAGTATGTCTTCAAAGCCTCAGATTCTCTCTTCCATTTCTTATATTCTGGTGGTGAAGCTTGCCTGTATGGTTACTGTTTGAATTCCTATATTTTTCATTTCCAGATTTCCCTCAGTTTGAGTTTTCTTTATTGAGTCTATTTCTACTTTCAATTCTTGAATGGTTTTATTCATTTCCTTACACTGTTTGTTTGTGTCATCATAGATTTCTTTAAGGGATTTATTCTTTTCTTTTTTAAGGACTTCTATCGTATGTACAAAGGTCATAAGTTTTAAGTTTTTTTACTTGCACTTCAAAAAAATTGGAATATTCAAGCACTTGACTGCAGTGGAGAAATAATGTCCTGGCTGTTATCAATCATGGTTTTACTATGGTGTTTAGGCATCTGGGATTGGGAGGATTACAATTCTAGGTGCTTGTCTTTGCTGGGTGGGTGTTTTGTTTTTCAGTTTTTTGTTTGCTCTCTGGTTCTTAGGAGTGCGTGGTGGCTGTGGGCCCCACAGGAAAATCTGGGATACTGTTAGATATGGGCATTGTGGGGTTCTAGTAAAATATGTTTTGGGGTATTGGTACCTGAGACTTAGGAATGGGAATGGACTAGGGGTGGTAGCATGGCTTCACAAGGGGGAGGAAAGCAGGGTATTCCACGTCTGTTTAGTTATTCCCTTTGGAATGGAGGCTGAATGTGAGAAGAGGCCACAGCAAATACTTTGCAAAAGGAGCTGGGGGTGAGACTGGGTGATTGGATTTAGAGAGAGGAATGTAGGGAGAGATGAAAAATCTGCCATTAACCTACCTGCTTCCATGGCCAGGTTGGCCTGTGGGTTCCTAGGGAATGCCTGCTGGAGTGGACATGTGTGACAAAGCAATGAGTGAGGAAGTGAGGAGGGGAAGACCTGTGGAATCTACCTGAGATGAGGTATGAGGGAGGCTGCTGAAGTTGTTCTGCTACAGAGCTGGGGATGAGACTAGGGGATTAACATTGAGGGCTGGAGGAAGAAGTGAATATCTGCAGTTAGCCTACCTGATTCCCTGTTAGAATGGCCTATGTGCTATCAGGCAGTGTTTAAGTATTAGGAAGTAGGATAAAGCAAGTAGGGAGAGGGAAATTAGTGTTAGATCTGTGGAATCCACTGGAGATGTGGGCAGGATGAAGGGAGGCCTCAGCAGGTAGTCTGCTGTAGAGTTAGGGACAAGACTAGGAAGTTGGGTTTGGAGGAATGCAGGGAGAGTTGAAGATCTGGTGTTAGCCTGCCTTTTTCCCTGACAGTGGCCTGTGGGTTCCCAGAGAGTGCCTACTGGAGTTTGGGGCTGGGATAAAGCAATGAATAGGGGTAGGGGGTTAGGAAGGAGAGATCTGTGGGATCCACTAAAGATGGAGTGGATGAGTGTCTTAGTTTGGTTTCCACTTGCTGTGATAAAACACCATGACCAATTAAGAAAGTTGATGTGGAAAGGGTGTATTTGGCTTACACTTCCACATCATGGAAAGACATCAGAACAGGAACTCAAACAGGGCAGGAACCTAGTGGTAGGAGCTGATGCCAAGGCAATGGAAGGGTGCTGCTTACTGGCTTGTTCCCCATAGCTTGCTCATTCTGTTTTACCACCCACAGTGGGCTGGGCCCTCCAGCATCAATCACTAATTAAGAAAATGTCCTACAGCCTGATCCTATGGAAGCATTTTCTCTGTTAAGTTACCTTTCAGATAACTCTAGCTTATGTCAAGTTGACATAAGGCTGTCCAGCATGGTGACTCTGCTGTAGGTGTTCTGCTGCAGAGCTGGGAATGAGCCTGGGGAATGGATGGAGGAATGGAAGGAGAGGTGAAGATCTACAGTTAGCCCAGCTGTTACCCTGGCCTGAGTCAGCTTTTCTTTATGTTCTCAAGATCAACTTGTTCTGATTCTTGAGGCTGCAGTAGTAGTGTGGAGTAAAGGGACATCCTCAGTGGAGTGACAAGTTTATGAGAGTAGATATGTATCCCACCAGTCCATTCTCAGAGTTCTCAAGAAGATCTGGTGGGTCTCTTTCCCATTACTACAACCCAAGCATCCTTAGGCAAATCTTTGAGTGTACACAGGAGAATCAGAGACTCTGGTTTCAATCTCCAGCTGTCATATTCATTCTTACTGGAATTTTTGACTAATTGCTTACACTTACATTGCCTTTGTTCCAGGGCTAAGAAGGTAGCCCATATTCTGAGCATATTTGGGGTTTTGTCTTTACCTTAGCATTCTTCTTCACTCTTCTGTAGAAGCTCTTTAAAAATTCTGACTTATTTGCATAAACAGCTTTGGTTTTTATTTTATTTTTTTATTTTTATTTTCCCCGAGTTACCATTTGGGTTAGCAGTGCAAATGGGTGGAAATTTTTCTTTGGATCTAAAGCTCAAGGCAATGGGTTTTTTACTTGGGATATTATTTCCATAACCTTGAGAATAGGACTGGTCTACAGTAAATGAACAGGGAGGAGTTAGAGCAGTTAGAACAGTGATTCTCAAACGCCCTAATGCTGTGACCCTTTAGTACAGTTTTTCACATTGTTGTGACCCTGCAATCATAAAATTATTTTCATTGTTGATTCATAACTGTAATTTTGCTACTATTATGAATCTTAATGTAAATAGCTGATATGTGACCCCTGTGGGGATCTCACCCACAGGTTTAGAATCACTGAGTTAGAGTATAAATGAAGCTGAAGTAAACAATGCACAAATGAAAGCCTGTGGGGCAAAGTTAACTAGAAGAAGGTGGATGGCAACATCTGCAACAACAGTAGCACCAGAGCCATGTCTGAGACTTCCTGTTCCCATCATCCCAGCAGACATCTTGTCCCACTTTTCCCTTAGGATACTCTTGAGGAGAAAGAGCTGATTTAGATAGAAATATAGAGGGGAGAGAGACAGATAGAAACACAGGATAGCCTCTGTAGGGCCTGGATCATTATCCACCAGCCCCCTCTGTCTCTTCTAAAGGGCTTTTTATGAGACTACCAAGGGGTGGAGCAAAGACTTCCCCCTAGCACAGCCAAGTGCAAACCCTTCCAATCACCTAGTAACCACACATGTGGTCAAGCAATCCTCTAATGCAGCCCTGGGTAAAGCAAGCTCAGATCTCACTAGTAAACCTTTATGGGTCTCCACAATCTTGGAGGGTGGAAGGAAAACTGGGGTTGTAAAAATGAATACAGTTGTATGGGAAAGTCTAGGGGTGTGGTGGTTTTTCTGGGACCCAGTGGGTTTTAGTACCACATGAGCTTCATGATCTAGACTTAGTTGGTGGCCATTGGAAGCACAGAACTTTTTACACCAGGGCATATGTACTCAGAGCTATCTGTGCCTTTCTTAGATACTGTACTGGGTCCCTGTGGATCTATGTAATACTACCAATACAGGTTCTCCTTTACTCTAGAAGAAATTCACCCAATGTCCTGAACTCTATGGGAGACTGTGCAGGGAGGGAAACAGCCTTTGCAACATGAACTGTGGAAAGAGAAGACAAGCCAGAAAGATAGAAGGGAAGAGGTTTCCTTATTAAAAAAAGAAAGTGTCCTATAGCTGTTTCCTCAAAATTGAAACATTCTCTCCAGGAAGGTGGGGAAGGCTGATGGTCAACAAAAGGTCACATGTCTGGGAAATTTGAAACCTGGAATATTCTGAAAGTCTCATTCTAGGATTTATAGCAAGAATCAGCTGGGAGAGGAGACTGACCAGCCAAGGAGAGAGTTCTTGGATATGTTGAGCTATCTCCAGGTTGTGCAGAGAGCTCCCAGGATGTAGCTTTTTGTCAGCTGTCGCCTGTGTTGGCTCACCTGCTTTTGAGACATTCCTGCTCCTATAAGTAATTCTTTACTAATACTCCAGCTAATAATGCCGATAAAAACTCGTTGGCTCACTAACAAGGACTTCAGTGCAGTTGTTACTTTAGTCTGACACTGGTTCCTTATCTAGGGTGAGTAAATGTGTGTGTGTGTGTGTGTGTGTGTGTAAAAGTCACACAATAGGGACAAGTACAAAAGAGTTTGTGTCTACTTCCTGGCCAGCTTACCGACCTGTATAGATGCAGATCTGAGTTTGGAGGGCACTCACTGAAGTTTCCAGGTTCCATGTCCCAGGACAGTGAATTTCACTGTGCTAGTTTTTCCTCTAGACTTTGCACAGTTGAGAACCTCAATTGAAAAAATGTCTTCATCAGATTAGACTATAGGCAAGTCTGTAGGAATATTTTCTTCATTAATGATTGATATGTGTGGTCCAGATTTTCTTCTTTCAGTCTCTGTCTCTCTCCATCTCCCCTCTTTCCCCCATCCTCTCCTTCTCTCCATATCATTATTCTGCCACAAAAAGAGGCTACATTTAAGACACAGTGCAGACAGGGCATTGGCAATAGCAGTGGTACAATGCAAGTAGAATAGCTGTGAACAGGTCCGTGGTTTCAGAATGGGGGATTATCTAGATTGCTTGTAAGTATTGGCCAACTTGGTTTTCTCTTACAGTACTTTTTAGACTAAAGATGAAAGTGCAGTTTGAGTTTATAGATAGCAACAGATATGAGCAA
Source organism: Peromyscus aztecus (assembly GCA_902168405.1). Classification (NCBI taxonomy): domain Eukaryota; kingdom Metazoa; phylum Chordata; class Mammalia; order Rodentia; family Cricetidae; genus Peromyscus; species Peromyscus aztecus. Next base: position 4,759 of record CABHPQ010132540.1, on the reverse strand, counting down.
TCTGATTAAAAAAAGATCAAGATTCTGATTAAACATTAAATTTATTCAAATTTTAGTTTTATTTTTTTCCTCCAAATATAGAATATTTATTTTCTGTTTAAAAAAAATGGAGCACTGGTGAATATTTGAATAACTTTCCTGTTTTAGAGGCAGCCTCAAATCCATCTCTTCCTATTTTCTTCAGTGTAATGTGAGGAGTGTGTTAGTATTATGTTATTCCCTGACTCTCAAGCCCTACCTTCCCAAATCTGTTAAGTTTGAATTTTAATTAAAATCTTAGGACTTTAGAAGCTGTCACATTCATCAAACTCAAGCTTCTTAAACAGACCATGTATCAGAATATCATGGTAGCTTTTTTTTTTTTTTTGTACTGTGTAGTCTTGGGGTGTCCCCACAGGCAAAATGTCTGGAGAAATACTGAGCTTGTTAATAAAGAAGCCCACAGTAAGTATATTATGACAGGTTAGGTCATGATACATATTCTGAAGAAATGTAGCAGATTGAAGGGGATAAACTGACAGAAGAAACATTAGTTTAAGAGTCATTTGAGGAACCCAGCCTGTGAAAGAAAGGCACATTTAGTCTCAAGCACTCATGAAAAGTTACATCAAGTTTTGAAAAGGAAGGCTGGAATGATGTTTCATCTGTGGGAATGTTCTGTGTACCTGATGTTCCCACAGATGAAACATCATTCCCGTCTTCCTTTTCAAAACTTGATGTAAGGAAAGTGTGTGGAGGAGCTGCAAAGCTTGGATCTTCCTTGGGAGTCACATGACCATAGAGCTGGTATGAACATACACTCTCATTTATCTACTTTTTTTTTTTGTCTACACCCCACCAAACTATGCAAACAGGTAACAGGTAAGGTATAACCCAATGAACTGACTTTATTCCAGTCACTCTGAAGCCATATTCAGTGCTACAAGGAGACTGAGAAGGACTGAAGTGAAGGAGTAGTAGCTGATTTTATTGGTGAATCCAAATTAAACAAATTTGTTTGCCTCACTGTCTATAATTTGTTTCAATTTATGATTTAGCTGAAATTTTTATTTAAAATTATTATAGGGAAACACTGTGTTCCTATTATGCTTACTTAAATACTGTCCTGAAGTTTTCAGATTTTTCCTCACATTGAATCACCATGCTATCTTTCCTTCCTACCATCAGAGCTATACCTCAAATGGTTGCTAGTCTTTTTCATGAAAACAATATGTATTAAATCCAAAAATAGAATGGCATATCCTTAAAGTTTAACCTATCATGGCAATGAGTCTTAAACTCATAAGTTAGTTCATCATACTGAATATGGTTGTATTAGATAGTATTAGCCTTAATTTTTTTCCATATTCTCAACTTGATTATTTTAACAGTAATATGGAAAGTAAAATAATGTGCCATAATTGGCCCTTGCATATGGTGGATGAGAAATTCTTGCATATGGTGGATGAGAAATCCTACCACAGCTCAGAGAGATGTAATTAAGTTTACTTGTCACAGCAGACATGTTCAAAGGGTCCTCACTCTGGTTGAAGCACACAGGCAAGGTGTAATGGCTATTCTTAGTCGTAACTTGACTACCTCTGGAATTAACTAACACCAAAAAATGGAGGGCGTACCTGTGGGGATTTTTGCTTAATTTGAAGTAGGAAGATCCACTTCTAATGCAAATCTATGATTGTGGGGTGCTGGTGTGTTGCAGGTCTGGAGCCCAATTATCCTGTGCTGTCTTTAATCATCAAGTGGCTGCTTATTGCCCACCTCTGTGTTTGACCTCATTTCTAAGTGATCATTAGATAAAACCCTTTTTGTATTTGAGCTTTCATCAACCTAGAGGCTAAGAACATCCTAAGGTATTATATGAAGCCTACAACAGAGATTTTCATGCTCTGCTCTGGCCTGCTGACTTGAGTCCTACACACACTTTTAAAAATCACCAGAATTCGTGACTTTCTTTCTTCTGTTTCTAGAAAAATCTTATTAAATTTTTACCATATTGGAACATTGTATTTGGAGAAAAAGCCAGAATTTGTGTTCTTTGTCTATGGTCACTAACATTTGACTCTTGAATAAACTTTGTCTTATTCTTTTTGAATTCAGCATTGTGGTTTTATATCAACACAACCTAAGGGTGCCTTCTGTCTCTGTCTCTATCTCTCTGTGTATGTGTCTGTTTGTCTGTCTCTCTCCCTCTGGTCCTTCCCTTGGGCAACACAACTTTTGGTCACCAACTTTTACTGTATTGACTGGCCTCTTTGTACGCATTGAGAGGGCAAACTATATCAGTTGTATTGTGTAATTGCCAAGTAGTATTGTGGAAGAATGTTTCCTATGAATGCTGTGGCTTAGATTAAGCTATTTTAAATTTAATGAACATTGTACTGATGGGAACTGGATTGCTTATTTACATCTCTGAGAGTCATCTCTCCATGAATTATTTAATTCCTTCCATTGTCCTTTGCTATTTTGAAGATATAAACAATGTTCACTTCTATCAGAAAAAAATACATGTTTGAAAGGCAAATTACATATTTGAAAATTGAAGATACAGTTTCCTGTCATCAGATTGAAGAACCATTGACATCTGTATTTGTTAGACTATTAAGGCTAACGAATAATAATACTATTCAGACTATTAAGGCTAATTGAGAAATGCTGAGAACATGGTTTATTAAAAACAGAGGGTATTTTATAAAGCATCAGAATACAATCTGTTTATTTTTATTTTGGGGATTACAACACAACATTTTCATTTCTTTCAGAAATATCACTTCATAGTATTCAAATTCTGCTTTCTATGAGGCTAAAATTTTACTTACAAAGAAGAACTGTAGTTAAATGGATTTACTCAAAGTTATATTGGTATGGTGCTATTGGGAGTAAATAAAAATAAGAAGAAAGCAACGCAGGACTTTATGAGCAAGAGAAGGATGGATTCAGGTGATGCAGAAGGTTGTCTTTCCAGGGAAAGTCTCCCCCAAAGGATTAATTGGTATATTCCAAACCAAGGGCAATTCATTAGGAAGTATGCTTGAGGATATACTTAGCAATAAATTTGACAGAAAGCATGGTTTCTTTACAAGTTGGTTTTATCTGCGATTCTGGAAGAAGGAAACCAAATTTGCCTTTATCACGGAGCTCAAAGGCAAATGTGTGTTTGATGCCCAGGTCATAAGCCCAGTCTAAAGAAGAACCTGATGTCGGGTCTGCAAAACAGAATCAGTAAATATTTCATTAGAGGCAAGTACTGAGGCTTTTTTCTTTTTAAGACATGAGAATTGCTGGTGCAGAGAAGATGGCTCAGTGGGTAAAGCATTTGAAATGCAAAGACGAAGTCCTGAGCTTGGATTCTCAGTACTCATTAAAAAGCCAGACATGGTGGCTCTTGCCTATAATGCCAGTTTTGATAGGATCTCCAGGGTTTGTTGGCCATCCAGTTTAGATACTGGTGAGTTTCAGTTTTCATGGATGACCTTGTCTCAAAAAAAAAAAAAAAGAGTATAAAACAATAGAGAAAGAACCTAATGTTGGCCTCTGGCCTCTAAACTCAACACACACACACACTCAAAATTGTGTGTGTAAAATTAACAATAACAGTAATTATATGTATAGTTGATTGCTGTAATGACAAAGTAGTATAAATGGTACAGAATGCATTTGTAATCTACCATATATTTTAAATATGTACTGCATTCAAAAGTTGAATTTTTTCTTTCTTTTTATTATTTTTTAAAATTAACATACAAAGTAATTTCATTATGACATTTTAATATGTATCTGTTGTTATACTTTTTTCACACTTTTGTCATTTATGCTGTCAGAGAAAATTGTTTATAATTATAAGACCAAGAAAGTTCAAATTAACTATTTTAAGAATATATTTAATACTCAAATCCAAACTTTATATCAATTTCTGTGAAACTTTACTAAAGATGCCATTATTTAGTAAAAAAGTGTTTAAAGATATAAACATCTATAGAGAGGTTTCTCTTTTTGTGTATGTATTGTATGTATTTACACTGTGTGTGAAAATACATGCTAAATATATGATTGCATACACCTACTATACAATATACTTATACAACATATAATAAATGTATGTATATGTTTTCCTTTATGTAATGGAATAGTACTTTTGTGTGTAAAATCATTGATATTTTAGGATATGCTTAATTGATACCAATATCTTAAGTTTAAAAAATAAGAATTTAAAGCTTTTATGAAGAAAGAAGGGATATTTGGGTGGGAAGAGACAGACCAATTATTCAACAGCTACTTATGAAATCTCTAACGTGTCCAATAGACTTTACATAGGCTGAGCACAGTAATGGACCCATCTAGTCCCAATAGTATAGAGGCTTAGATAGGGACATGGTATGAGGCCAGTGTGGGCTACATTGTGAGACCTTATCTCAAACAAAAATAAACAAAACCAAAAATAAACATAAAACAAGAACACAATATCTACCCAAAACAAGCCCCAGAACAATGTATTTCAATAAAAGGAAAAAATTAAGGGCAGGCAATGCAAGGTTGCAAAGATGACTTGTGCTTTCAGGATCTTGCAGTTTAGAGGAGAGACAAAGGTGAAGAAAACTTTAGTGCCATGCACAGTTGTAAAGAGAAGTCCCACTTGATAAAAATTTAAAAGAGAATCTATATTGTGCTTGCTGAGCAGGGCTCATACTCAAACTTGTTAAATTCACTTTCATGATGCAGAGCATATTAGAGGGCTAAGAAGGAGAAATAAACATTTTTTTTT
>CABHPQ010132537.1:0-51373 GCA_902168405.1 Peromyscus aztecus | reverse complement strand
ATATATATATATATATATATATATATATATATATATATATATATATAATGGAGTTTTTTATCTGAATCTGTCAAATGTTAATGGACTAGACATCATTAATGTAATCTTGACTATATGTATTGTATATACTTATTGGATAGTTTTTCTTGTATTAGTTATAAGCTTTTTTAGTTTTAGACAAAAAGAGAGGAAATGTGGTGGTATTGTGTTCCCCAAAATATTGTGTACCTTAATAAACTTATCTGGGGTCAGAGAGAGAACAGCCACAATATTAAACAGAGGTTAGGCAGTGGTAGCACATGCCTTTAATCCTAGCATTCCAGAGACAGAAATCCCTCTGGATCTCTGTGAGTTCATGGCCACATTGGAAATGGCCAGGCATGGTGACACACTCCTTTAATCCCAGAAAGCGAGCCTTTAATCCCAGGGAGTGATGGTAGAAAGCAGAAAGATATATAAGGCGTGAGGACCAGAAACTAGAAGCATTTGGCCTGGAGAAGCATTTGGCCTGGTTAAGCTTTCGGGCTTCTAGCAGCAGTTCAGCTGAGACCCATTCTGGATGAGGACTCAGGCCTCCAGTCTGAGGAAAGAAGACCAGCTGAGGAATTGGCAAGGTGAGACAGCTGTGGCTTGTTCTGTCTCTGACCATCCAGCATTTCACTCCAATAACTGGCTCAGGTTTGATTTTATTAATAAGACCTTCTAAGATTCATGCTACACAGCAATGTCAATACCAATCCCGTTTGACAAGACTTCTGTTGCCCCACTCCTGCCCAATCTAGAGTTCAATCCCCATCTGAATCTGAAATTTCTCTACCCCATCATCCTTTACTCCTTAAAAACCCTGTCATAACTGAGCTCAAGGCTCCCCCTGATCTAGCCGCTGTGCCAGAACAGACAGGAAGCCCAAGCTTGAGCTTGCAATAAATACTCTTTGCTTTTACATAGGAACTCTGACTCCTGGTGGTCTCTGGGGGGCTCATGACATGGACATAACACTAGGTAGGGAAATTTATAATTACTGTTGAGTGAAATTGTCAATGCACTAGGAATACCTCTAAGTGTCTATGTTTATAGTCATATATAAGTAATAATACTTCATCAGAGAAGTTTCTTTTTGTAATAAACAGTGGTTATTGCAAAGATCCAAGGCTGCTAAAGTCTCTAAGAGTAAGAGTTGAGTGTTCTGCACTAAACAACACTTCTATATCACAACGTCTTAGGCTCAGAACATCATAGAGGAGGACACAGAAAGAATTTAAGAGCAAGAAGACAGGGGGAAGATGTGAAAGGTTGTATTCTGGAAATGAAACAGCCAATGTATTCAGGACTTCAGAGGAGTCGTGGCTGCATTTGTTGGACTTACACAAGATGGGGACTCTCAAAAGTCAATCATGTATCAGGGATGTCCTTATTGGGTCCTATCCCTCCCCAGTGAGTCCATGACTTCAGAATGACTCTGGAAGAAAAGTAGTCATTGCCTTCAGTTATATAACTATTAAGGAGCCCACCAGGTCTAATGAATAATTTCAAACCCATGGTCACAGACATGATCCTGGTAACAATGGGTCTAAAAAAGAAAGAAAGAACAACAACAATAACAACAACAAAAATACATGAATGTGTGCTATGGATATCTGTATGCTGTATGCTGTGAATGTGTTGCTCTGATTGATTAACAAATAAAGTGCTGACTGGGCAGTAGTCAGGCAGGAAGTATAGGCAGAACAAAGAGAGAGGAGAATTCGGGGAAGTGGAAGGCTGAGTCAGGAGATGCTGCCAGCCGCCACCACCATGAGAAGCAAGAAGTAAGATACCGGCAAGCCACGAGCCATGTGGCAAGGTATAGATTAATAAAAAATGGGTTAATTTAAGATATAAGAACTAGATAGCAAGAAGCCTGAGCCATAAGACCAAACAGTTTAAATAATATAAGCATATGTGTGTTTATTTGGGTCTGAGCAGCTGCAGGAGCCAGGTGGACACAGGAAAACTTCTGGCTACAAATGTGGAAAAGGGACTTATAGAAAAGTGAGAGAATAATGACAATGGGAGAAATATTAGAAGTGTTGGGATGGTTAGGATGAGAATGTACTATGCATATGGTTGGAACTGTCCAAGAATAAACTAAAATGCCTGAGATCCACTATATGCATGTCAGAGAATTAACAAACACAAAAATTGTATAATGTTTAAGATTCTTGCTAGATGTGATATAATTCTGAAGCTATAGATTAGTTTTCAGAAAAATAGAAGCACTTTTGAATGAATCAAACAACTGGATAGTAGGATTTGAGAATGATGGTATTTGGGTAAAAGGGGAGAATTGATGACTGCCATGGGTAGGCTGCATACCAAGCAGTAGATGGCCAACAGAAAATGGACTTAGCAACACCTTTGAAGTTTTCTTGTTTCATAATGTCATATCAGGGCTTTTCCTTTTATGTTTTAAATTTTATCTTATTTCATTTTTATTTTATTATATATACATATATAATTATTATTTTCTCCTCTTTTTTACCCCACAGATTATATATATATATAAAATGTCTTTCAGTTTTGTGTCTTTATGCAATTGCTCAGTGTAAGAAAGAGGGGGTCCTCATAAGAATGAGGTATAGTGTCTATACCTGTTTCTTGTGACTTTTCTTGGGCTCTTTTCTTTCTGTTTTTTTTCTTTTGTTCTATTCCAATGTGATAGTTTTGTTTTATCTTTATATTATGTTGTATTATATTGGGTTATATTGTATTTTGTTTTTATCTCTCAGAATGCCATTTGTTTTCTAATGAGAGACAGAAAGAGGGGGTGGATCTGAATAGGAGGGAAAGTGAAAGGAACTGGGATGAATACAAGGGGAAACTAAAATCAGAATATATTATGTGAGAAAAAAATTATTTTGAATACATGCAAAAATATAAAATAGAATATCTACTCATAGGCTTATCATGTAATAAGGACATGGTTGCCAGTTTATGGGCTTTTGGGAAATTGATTAGATTCTAAGAACTTTGACTTTCTCAGTGCATTGATCTATTGATGGATTCAAAATGTGATATTTGGAGATGGTCAGAGTTAGGCCCTAGCTGGAGAAAGTATGTCAATGGAGTTTTCTTGTCTGAGTGATGTAAGAACCTCTGAGCCACTGACATATTATAATGCTTCACATTGGATTTGACGTAATAAATTCCACTGACTTTCCACAGAACATACCAAAATTATGAGCCAAAATAAGTCTCTCCTCCTTAGAAGTCGTTTCTTTAGGTATTTGTCACAGCACCAAGAATCCTCACTACTAGAGTGGCATTGTTCTACATGGGTAGCTAAGACATTCATCAATGCCTTTGTGAGTTGTTCATATTTCTAAGCAACTGGACTAAAATTTGAGAGCAGGGATCTGCACACAAAATTATTGCTCGCCCATCACAAAGGAGAATCATCTGAGATGTGCATGTCAAGTTTAGGAGCACACTAAGTAGAAGATGAAAAGGATAACTTCTAAGAACAGACTGTTAGAAGAAAATGCCAGCGGAATCTGTCCCTGGCATGCTGTAGCTGAAAAATGGTGGACTTCAGCTAGCATGAGATCTGAGGAAGAATCCCAAAGGCTCCATGTTCAGGCCCTCTTCCTCCAGAGGGCCTTATGTGAAAAGGAACATTTAAAATATGTACTACTTCATAAGTTGAGTGTGAATCACATATGAATGATCAAACTGAAGGATGGCAGAAACAAAGAAATCAGTGGACAAAGAATATCTTGGGGAATTTCTGCTTTCATGTGTTGCTCAGATATATGATCTGGAGAGCTGTAGTTCCCAGACAAGTAGGTTCATTTTTAAAAATTACATGTCCATGCCAAGGCAAAAGGACAACTCTGAACTTGAAAATTCTTTGACTGTGGCCTTAAAATTGAATGTTATCAACACTTCCAATAGTTATGGCAAAGGACATTATTTGATGTATCTGTATACCTATAAACAGACACAGGTAACTCGATGCCATATATCTGGTGCATATGACAATTTCTCTGCTTTGTAACTGCTCTGAGGTTACTATAATTGCTGTTAGTTATTCACAAAATTTAATTGTCAGGACCTATTGTTTCTTGATAACTAAAAACTCTCCTGATTATACATAGTTAAATTTATACTGGCTTTATACTAAACTTTGAGTCTGGAAGTCAGACTTCTACCTCTAACTCCTGTATACAGTGTCTCAACTGATGGTGGTCCTGCTAGAACTATGAGAAACACAAGCTAACAGAAAAGAGCTGAAGATGGCAACATGTTTTGCAAGCCTGAAGGGGGAACTCCCTGCCACCCAATGGAGCAATTAAATGGAACTGGTACTTCTGAATAAAAATGATGGTCATGTGCCTTAGTTGGCTTAATGAAAATTATATCCACCTTTAACCCCGAGGATGGTGTAAAACAAATGGAATCCATTTCTTATTCTTATGAAATTCAAAAAATAGTGTGATTATAGAATTTCTTGACACTAAATAATAAGAATTGACTAGACCATTTCTCAAGAACGGTTTTAACAAAGTTCATAGTCATTTTAAAAATATTTTTAGATGCCTATTTTTTAGCTGACTGTTTTTAGATGCCTAATTGTTTCCTAAATGAGAGAGAACAAGAAAAGATGTGAATGTGGGTGAGTGCTGATGTGGGAAGGATCTTGGAGGAGTTAGGGGAAAGGTTAACCATAATCAGAATATATTGCATGAAAAAAATCTACTTCAATTAAAAATGTATTAAGCAAAAATGAAATATATGATTGTAGTAAATTTTTATTGAACCTTGGATAAATAATATTTGAAAATAAAGGCTATCTGAATGATTTTCCTATGATTTTTGCTTTGAGGGTTTTTAATTTCTATTTTATTATGAATGGAATTGTATTCATATAAATATAATCTTCACCAGCTGCTGTATTTTGTATAGCTTTTCCAAACTCTAAATTCTATGCTAATTGCTTTAGGCTCAACACAAGGACCATATCTTTACCAAATATCTGTCATCATTTGTCCACACTCTAACATCTACTTTCTTGTAAGCTTCATCCAAAGGATTCCTGACTCCTATATTAAGAAAGGTAATGCAAGCTGTTATAATTCGAAGAAAATGCTGACAATAATTTGAACTTTAGCTCTTGATATAATTGTACAAATATATGTTGTCACTCTTCACATGTTCCCTTTCATTCTGAGGATCAATCTTTTTGACACTTGGCTTTCAGATTTCTTGCAAAACCCCACTGTTTCTAACATTTTTTTTCCAGAAGAAAAAAAGGAGAAGAAATCACGTAGGTTAGACTTAAGGGCTAAACATGAGTATGATACATAGCACTATGGCTTTTCCTGTTGAATTGTACTCATTTTTATATATAATAACTTTAAGAGATGCTAGCAAATGGACACTATCTGGAGTAACAAAAACCTCACAGTTCTGATGAATAGTTAGGAAGTCTGGGTAGGTAGTGATATGTGTAAACATACCCACACATACTGAATGTTACCTATAGGAACAGTAGATGTCTCATTCATATCCCACTGCCAACGCAAATAGGCATAGTATGAAGAACTATTATACTGATTTTTTTTCACTAAGAAAATTGAGACTAGAGAGCAAACGTAATGGTAAAATAATGGTCATTATCTGTGAAGAGCTACACTTCAGGATCCTTATCACAGTTTTTAAGGTTCCCTTAGAGACAAGGGGCTGGATCTAGGAAGACAGGGAAGTGCGTGAGATCAGGGTACATTATGTGGAACTCCCAAATAATCAATAAAAATATTACATTAGAAAAATAATAGCCAATCTCATAATCGCTGTTTAAAATTCCCCACTCTGGCTCTGGCAGTACAAACTCTCAGATCCTAAGGCCTTGTGGGGAAAAAACAGTAGGGATGTAAGAGATTACTGGGTTTAATCTCTCATACTTATAGCAAACTGCATCATTAAGCTTCTGCATAAATCTCTTGGAGATCATTTTACTAATGGTAAAAACAATATCTCTAGACTAAGCTAAATTTGTCTCCATTTAATTCTTATGTATTGTTTCCTAACAGAAGTCTGGGGGAAAATAATATAAATATAATTATTTCAAATCACATTGAAACATTTGTTAGTAGCCAACTCTGCTTCTGTTTTGGAATTAATAATTACAAGTCATTTACATATCTCTTACATGATGTTCTTTTTGGAGACTGTATCTACCCCAATACCTTCTGAAAATGTTTTCCCTAGAAGATGTCATTTCCAAGCTAAGAACCAAGAAATAGATGAAGAATGTTCTTGATCACAAATATTTCCCTATATCTTCTCTTCCAATTGTGGCTCCCCCTACTAAGCAAGGCCACCCTTTCCAAATAGTTACTATTACTATTAAGGATTTAAACTTCTTTCCCAATTACACATTTTCCTGTTCCTAGCACTTTCTCTACATCATCACTCACAGTAATGGATCCCATTTTACTTACATAGTTAAACAGTTTATACTTTGCCAAGTTCGGATTTCAATCACTAACTCTCCATCTTAAATACTCCAAGTAATTTCATTTGGCCACGGTAATAGATATTCGTATGAATTTTCAGCTATTTTTACTATTAGTATTTAGCTGTAATTTCAAGTAACTAAGATTACCTTAATTACAAAGGACAAGAGAGGATTTTTTCTTAGTAATATTACCATCAGCATATTTGATTATGAATAACAATATATTTAAAGATAGAGCTGACTTCCTGATTTAATGCTTGATTCAATTTCCTCTCTAGACCCAGGAGGGAGTTATTTAAGAGATCCCAATTAGGAATGATTTGAATTAATTGGAGCAACATAATGTACACACTGCACTGCATTCCCAATTAAGTTGGAAAGAGTCAGAAGAAATTCTGCTGACAGCATTTCTTTATTGGGCTAATAGTCATTATTTACGTATCATCAATTCTTTATCTAAAGTATTTTGTCTCTCTGAACACAAAGAGACATATTAAGAGACAAAAGTAACAATGGGTAATAGATTGTATAAGTTAAAAGGAATGATTGGAAAACACACTATAAATTCATGAATCCTCAAATACCCAGTGTAGAACTGCAAGGTGTATAAATTATGTGCCAAAACTGTGTGTGATTAGGTCATCCTCTGGAGCCTCATGTGCCCTAAAACAAGAGGCAATTTTATTGAGCTTCAGTTTATATTTCCTTGATATGGAAACTGAAATGTATTTTGATGCATATAAGAGTTCTTGCTGTGTTTAGGTTAGGCTTAGTCTTAGGGGTATAGTGCTTTAATATCACACTTCAGAATGGTGAGTGCTCTTTTCATAATATAAACACTGGTTCTAAATCTTAGAATATTAATTTCAAACTACTGTGCTATTTACAAACTTACTGCTTTGGATCATTTTTTCTGGTAATTGTTTTGAGTTCCTCTGTTTCTCTTTATGTAATATGAACAAAGAAAGGTATGATTCAAATCCACAGCATCAATGTTCTAACACCGTATCTATCAGGAATACATTTGTACCGCAGCACAGAGAATGGCAAGGAATGTGGCTCTCACTCAACTCTGAGCAGAGTTAAGAAAGCAAATTTCTGTCATCAAATATTAGTTCCTCAGTAATATGTGTATACTTGTAGGTTTATATGTCCATGCACACATACCGAAGAAGAAACACACACACACACACACACAGGGAGAGAGAGAGAGAGAGAGAGAGAGAGAGAGAGAGAGAGAGAGAGAGAGAGAGATTTGTTGTTTTATTTTTAGACCAAAACAGATCCTCCCATGGGACATAATTTCCACATAGGAAATTACCCATGTAAACGTAGTAGAAAAAATTAGCAATATGCTCTGAGTTGGTAGTATATTTATCAAATGATTTATTAATATATGCCCAGTTCATGTAAATAGGAATAGAGGGATCTCTCTTCTCCATGACCTATATGACAAGTAGGTTCCAAAAGCTACAAAAACGTTTTTTCATTAATCACAAAACTCATTTTTAAAGATACCAATTAATACCCTTTTTTAAAAATATAGCTGTGGTCAAAATTATTCAGTTCACAAATTAACCAGTAGTGATTGCTACTGATCCATTCCCTCACTTAACTGAAGCTGAATACAAAATCCCATTTCTGACTGTAGATGAAGCTGTCCCATATCCCAGAAGCTATTACGGTTTCATTACAGGCAGTTTTGTGAGGCAAGTACCCAAACTAATGAAGTCTAATTTCCTGCAGATTAAAAAAAAAGAGAGAAGTGATAGGACATCGCTGATGTTAGGTAAAGAAATCTTGTATATAGCACATTTATTCTGTTAAATTGCTCGTGGACACATGAGCACGTGGATGCAGACCGAAAGAGCCACTGACATTTTGCTCCTGTGGGAGCTGTATGACGTGTGGAATTCAAGAATGAGATCTCCCTGTAATTTTAAGGCCTTCAAGTAAAAGCTCTGTAGACGTTCACACTTCAAGATAAACTTAAAACATTACAGGTCAAACGTGCTACACAGGAAACCTAAAGAAGATATGTAATTATCACAAATAGGAACCCAAACAACGTCTGCAACCGCTAAAACTATCCAAAGAGTATGGGGTTTATAACTTGGTTAACGCTGCACCTCCCTAGAACAAATGAGTGCTGTGAGGGTGTAAGTGTCTCCATTCCTAAAAAAATTTCACCTGCAAATGTACAATATTAAGAGGTGTCAGTGGAAAAATCAATAGTTAGCTTACTGAAAGTATCAGTTGTTTCAGGCAGTCCTGTCTTATAATAAGTCTTAAAAAGCACATTAGTGCTATCATAAACCATTAAAGTTGGTTTATAACCAGGGGGGAAAAATCCTTTAAAATCCCTCTCTGCTACAATTCACAACTCGTTTGTTAGAGTCTTAACCGCCCTCAGCTTTGCCTTGGGCCATTAACTAACAAACCAATCATTAACTGCTAGTAATGACCATTTTCCCAGGGATTATTGCTTAATTGAACTCTTGTGCATGACCCATTATTTTCTAAGATGTCAAAATAACTATGTAATACCACATTTTCTGTATAATATTTTCTTATAATATAAGCACCTCCCCAAATAAACAATATGAATGTCAGAGAAATTAAATTGTTCACTGTCAATACTATTTAAAATACATTACTTTAATGACCAATTTTGATATTTCAGAAGAATGTCTTCATTTTTTCTCATTCTCCTGAGTATGTGCACCCTGCGACTTAGATGTAGAATTAATGTGCATTTTCCTTCAGTAATATATACAATGTCAAGACATTTATATTAGTAAGCTGTGTTATATATTCATCTGGGTAAGGCATATTTGATTATTAACATTCTGCTCCAGAGAAACAAGGCACCGTTGCTTGTCTGTTGCCATGGAAATAAATTAGGAAGGATAACCTGCCTACTTATCAATTTTTATTAATGCAATCAGCCTACCTGCTTAACTCATAAGTAACAATAGCACATTGAAAGTAAGCCAATAAAGCACAGGAACTCGAGGGGTGCCAGTTAAAGTAAATAGGATAGAAAATTGTTGAAATAAAAAGTCTGAGTTATGTGTCATAGTTTTGATGGGACCCATTAATACTACAGGATAAACAATTCTCCCAGTTGAGAGGGCTTCAGTGGTGGAATTACCATCAATTAATGTTTATTGAGAGGAGAAGAAGCAACTGAGACAAGAAGTCAAAGGGAGTCAATAAAACACACTGGCCCTCCTGCAGGGCTGGAAAAATTTATAGGGACAAGTGTTCAAATTGGAAATGAAAAGAATCTCAAGCTACTCTTAGTCCAGCGAAGGTGTGCAATAAACAAGGCTTGGCTGTGTTGTGTAGGGTATCTAGAAATGAAGCTCTTCTGCCTATATTCTGAAAGAATAAAGCTTCCTCAGCAAATAGATTACAGGTTATGAGATCAAAATGATAGGCTGTTAAATCAAATATAATCATTTGAAGGACACAGGTATGTGTCTATTCATTAAGATAGGTCGAATTAGGTTCTGAAAATGACTGTTCTTCCGTTCTTTCAGACTGACTCTATGATCAATGCCTACAAATGACCAAGATTTTATACAGTACTTTATTTTCAAGAAGCCAGCAAGTAAACATGTTTATTTTACATAAGAAAACAGAAGAAGATTCATTTAATCCTTAGCATCTAGTGAGTATCTTAAAAATAGTTTGTCACACAACAACAGAGACAAAACAATCTAATACCTGTAAGAAAAGGTTTGTGATTTGCTTAGGACTATCTAATAAAAACTACAATCAATGAATCTGGAAATTTTGCTTATATCTTCAATTATATTTAAGTTTTCAGTCTGTTACTAAGAAAAGCTAAAATTAATGACTTATTATTCTCATAGTGACAACAGATTAATAGTAAGTAGTCAGAATTAAACTAAGTTATTTGTTCTCATTTTGCAAAGGCAAAGGGAACAAATTCCTGTTGTGATTCATATTTAATTTTTTTATAACTTCTCACTGATAGTAAATCAAATGAAAAATGTGCATCCCATGTTTATAAGAAAGAAGAGCCTATCAAATATAGTATCATTGTCTCATGGTCTATTTGCTCCCTTTTCACAAAAATAAAATCAGTAAGATACATATTTTTATCTCAATTTGAGATATGAACTTGAGCCTCATTAAAAAGCAACATTCTAAAATTTTCAAAATAATGGCAAATGTGATAGATCTGAAATTCTGCACAATGCTAGAAAGGCTACTGTTTCCTAATTACATTAATGCTACTGTTAACTGAAGAAGCAATTAATGCATAGATAGTGTTAGATAGATCAAAACAGCTGAGTGTAAACATATTTCATAGAGTTTAAACTAATCAAAGATTCCGGACAGATGAATACACGTGGCTCTCACTGCATACACTTAAATAAGTATAGATTGCTAGCAAGGTCTTTGTTTCTGTTTCTCTTAAGCGATATTGAGGTTTATTTCGCATTGTATTCAAATCTTCCATTTAAAGGGGACAATTTAGTATGTAGCATTTTCACAGATATATTCACTTATCAACCAAGTAAGTTATTAAACTCTTCCATAACTTCATAAAGAAGTTTCAAGGTCACTCCCTAATCTCTTAAACATTAGCAAAAGCCAATATGGACTTTGTCTTTACAAACTGGCCTGTTACAGATATGTCACATAAACAGACTTAAAGAACATGCATTTTTGTAATGGGCTTTTTTCTTGTACTAAGACGTTTTCACAGTTCATCTACGCTGAAACTTGTCTGGGAATCCTCCCCCAGTCTCCTTGGGATAGATGCCAAGATGGCTGGTGATTAGCATAACTTGAAGGTTTTACTGGGCCCTACGTATATCATGTTTTTCTCTATAGGCGCATATTTATTATGAAATCTGATCATTAATTCAGGCATATTAAGATATTAAAATTATAACAATGAATAAAATAGAAAAACTATAAAAATACACTATAAGAAACTTATTGAGTGCTGTCTCTCAGATTGTGTTATTCTACCCAAGCTTTCTTTCTTATGATTATTTGAAATGATACAAGGCTATGTAATCAGACAAAGGAGGTGAATTGTTCTGGTTCCATGATGTAGCCAAGGAGTACTGCTTCAGGTCTATATGAACACAAACACTGTACCACTAGGCAGAGGATACAATAACCACAGTGACTACAAAATCACCAAGAGGCAGGTAGCATACATACTTTAATCATGGTGGGCACAGGAATGATTGATGTCCTCTACAGGGCAGAGCAAGATGCTCTTAGGTTCAAGTGGTACCAATAACACCTTTCAGTTTAAACATCAGTTCTTCATCTCAAGCATTTTTCATTTCAGTTTTCAGAACATGTTAACCTTAGGTTAAATCAACCTATAAATGCAATATTGCACCTAAAGGAGTATTACATCATTATTCCATCTTATCAAGATATCACATTTTATTTATCTATATATAAACTGAAATGTATCTCAGTTCTCTCCATAACTTTTGGTATTATAAATAGTCCATGAGACTGTCACACACACTCACACAAATACACACACATACACACTCACACACACAACCAACAAACAAAACAAAACAAAACAAAACAAAACAAATGCAGATAATGGAAAATCATGAAAGCAGCCCAGGGAAAAGAATCAACCACCTTAGAAACAAGAAATCTGAGGATGTAGTAAGATCTCATTCAAAGTAGCCACCAACCTGGTTTTCTGAATACAGACCTACCTTTCAAAGATAAAAATGAAATATAGTTAAAAGCAAACAACTTAATAATAAAATAATGGGCAATTTTGTTTCTAGAAGAATCATCTAATACCAAACAATATATTTGGGAAGATTTTGACCATTAATCTTTTAATAATTTCTGTTCAATTTCCTCTTTTCTCCCTTTATTTCCTCTCTTAATACTTACATTAGTGATGTAATGATGTCCACATTTCTTAGAAGTTCTGTTTCTTCATCTTTTTCTCTGTTTCAAATTAAATCTCTTAGTCCCAGTGCTCTTCATGATTGTGTGTTCCCAGAAATGGGATTACAATTGGCATATCAACACATCTCCCCTTCACATGAGTGCTGAGCTTCCAAATTCAAGTCTTCATGCTTTCACACCAAACATTTTTGGGCTGAGTCATCTCCTGATGCTACTCCCACATTTAAAAACTTCTGACTTTGAGTCCCATAGAGACTAAGGTGGATACAATTGCATCCCACTTCTCCAAAAACTTAACAATGATGTGCCACCATAACTTCAGCTTGCGGCCTGTTCTGGAAATAGTGTCACTACAAATGCAATTAGTCAAATTTAGTTGAATAATTATTGGAACAGGGTAGACTCCTGAATCTGATGTGAGTGGTGGACTTAACTAAAAATAAGTCTTTGGAAGCACAACTGTCTACATGCAGAACATTACATTATGATATAATCAGTGAATGGAGTCTGGTTTCTATAAGATAAGGAAGTACATGCAAACCTCCAAAAGCACAAAAGAAGCAAGATGTTGAACTTCTAGCCCCAGGACTAAGGGGCAGCAGATCTCTGGCCCTGGTATAGAGTACTTAATCATGGCATCTCTAACAAATGATATTCATCACAGCCTTGGGTTTGCCCTGTTGCTCTAATAGAACCGTGTTATACACAAGGCTCTATCATACTTTTTTTCTAATATGATTCAGCCTACTTGTTTTCTAATAATTATCAATTAATTATTCTATAGGTTTTATCTGTAGTTTCTACTAATGTATTTGGTCATAAATTGATCCAAAAACAATTTTAAAAAATCAAATTTGAACTCCTTAGAAGAAAAAAAATACTTGAGACAATGGGAATTTCTGCTCCCAGGTCAGTTCATCCCACTGATATTTTCCCATGTTTCTCAGACAAAGTAGCAGGCATACCTTCCATGTGATCCATTCTGTTAAAACTCCAACCTTATTCTTTTCTGCTTTTTCTACCATTTTTACTATTTCTGAGAACCTTAGACTTAAACTTTTTCTCCAAATATTTCCTTGGGAAGAGATTAAGTGCTATGGGTTTTGTTGTTGTTTGTTTTTTTGTTTGTCGTTTAATTTGCTTTACTTAGCTGCCTCTAATGAGCTGGAAGCCTGAGGTATACTCTTCCTTTAGAGTTGAACACTTCCTGTTTAAGGGAATGAGCTGTATCTTTATATTCTCATTGGCTCTTTTAATAATATGGACTCACAAGAGAGACAGGCACCTGGTATCCTGAAGCTTGTTCTATATATCATACTTCGTGGCTGAAGAAAGAATGTGGCTGTCACTCACCCACATCCACTTGTAACTGAAATATAGCACCAGATCGCTAGTTTCAAGATGAGATACTCTCATGTCCCTGTCTCCTTGAAAGATACCCCCTTTGTGATCCAGAGCTGGAAGAAGAGCGAATCTCACTCTAACCCCTCATATTCTTGCAATTTGCACTAGGAAAGTCCCTTGGATATATGCCATTATTTTAATTATTAAATATAGTATTATTATCTGAGATTATTTCTTGAGACTTTACATTGTTGCTATTAGGTAATTTTCATGATTTTTTTTTGCCAGAGATGAAATTCATAGAACTTCTCACTATATTTTGATGTAAATCCCCTTTAATGGCATTTTAAATGTATGGCAAAGCAACAGATCCAACCACAATGAGGCACTGAGGTTGTGATCTGCATCTAAGAATTTAAAGATTGTAGCAGTCAAAGAAGATATTCCCATTGTAAGAATACAATCTTAATTTCCAGCAACTTCTTCACCTTATTCATCAGAGATTTGGGTTCGAAGGAAGCCCAGGATTTCTCAATTTACGGTTATTCATGCTTTCATGTTAGAAGCCTACAATTGATCTTCACATTTTCCATTTACAAAATGAAGCATCTTTTGGTTGACAAATCAAATACTTAAGTTGTGAATAATTAAAAGGTCCATTTAAAATACAATAATGTGCTGTATTTTTTAATTTCTTTGTTGGTAAGATAGTTTTATTTATTTGAGGATAATATAAAGAAAGTAAGGCTGACATATTTCCCTTTAAACATTATTTAGAAGAAAAGCTAATAATTTTGTAAAATTTGTGGTTAGCAAATCTGTTCAGGTATTTTCAGTAAGCAGGGGAAAGTGGGTTATGTTATTTTATTACTTTTATACTCCCTAATTTTAAGAAGTGAATCATTGGATTCATTTCCATGAAACTTACAATTTAGAAGTATGAAAGTGTCAGTTCTCTTCTAAAACACCAAAAGTTAGAAATATTCACTCATACTTAGATAACAAAGAAATATATTAGGTTATACATCTGGGACTTGACTGTTCATATACTATGAATTTTTTCTTAAAACATGAGAATTGTGATTCATGAGGCGTCCGGAGCTGGAGAGATAAGACTCAAGGTAACATACAGAAGAGGAGCACAAACAATACCATGACTGAACTGGCCTTAAGAAAGCTCTAGGCAGCCCGGCGGTGGTGGCGCATACCTTTAATCCCAGCACTCGGGAGGCAGAGGCAGGCGGATCTCTGTGAGTTCAAGGCCAGCCTGGGCTACCAAGTGAGTTCCAGAAAAGGCTCAAAGCTACACAGAGAAACCCTGTCTCGAAAAACCAAAAAAAGCTCTAGGCAAGGGACAACAAGGAAGTGGGAAGACAATTCTGTCAGCAGCTTCTGTCACCAAGGCTGGTTTTGCAACATCAATGAGTGAGTGAGGCTTAGCAATAATCGAATGAAGTCACACTGCATGCCAATTGCATTTGAAGTTCTTGGCATTGGCTTGCAATGTATACTGACTTGCATACTGAGTTGCAAAAGTACTACAAGGCAGGAGGTTTTAGATTTCTACTTTTGATAAAAAGAAGCGTGATGACTTTAAACAGGAGTTCTAGCAATGACATACATAATTTATGGTAACTTGTAATAGAATTGTGATTCATAGTTTGTATTAGTTACTTTTCTAGTTGTTATGAGAAAGCACCTAACAAAAGCAACTTAAGGTAAGAGAGTTTGCATTTTGTGAGTTAAATTACATGGACCATTATGGTGCAGAAGTTTGATGGCAGGAGTTTGAGGTAGCTGGTTATATTATATTCATAGTCAGCACGCAGAAAGTAATGAATGTTAGTGCTCAACTCTCTTTATCCTTTTAAGCCAGTGCATTAGCCTAAACTATGGAATGGTGTTGTCCACATTGAGAGTGTCTTACCTCAATTAACCCAATCGAGAAATTCTCTTCCATGAACACCCAGAGTTTTTTGAGTGATTAAAGATCCTGACTGTATATAATTAATATAAAAAGTTAAGCATATCATCACCAACCATGTCAAACACTCTCAATATTTAGTAACCTCTGTCAATAATCTTATGATATAGACATTGTCCAAATCCCACTGTTCAGAAAATTGATAATCCAATAAGACTGAGCACACAAATGATACACGACAAGTACCCAAAGAAAGGCACATAGTGAGCTCAATTCTGAGTGTTCACACAGTACCTGTTCATAGGATATATTGGTCCTTCTTAAAGACACAGGCATGGATTATATTACTATGCAGACAATCTATTTTGAATCCCTCCACTGTTGTAGAATATTATTTTAAGGTGTGTTACTTTTGTTTATACTCTGGAACATTTGTTTAATGATGCAAAGATGTGCTTGATTAAATAAAATTCACCTGCAGTTAGGAGACTGAGTCAGCAACTAGCTGATAGGAGGTGGTAGGGAGGAGCCAGGTGGAGGAGGGTTTTAAAGGAGGGGCCAGGAGTCACAGGAGGGCTTTTTGGAGGATTCAAGCAAGGAGGAAAGGTGAGCTACTTGCTATTCACCCTCTCCAAGGAGCAGAATTCCACCTCAACCTTTGAATCTTGAGTTCTTTAGAGGGACAGAGATTTAGTTAAGTTCCCTTCATAGCTTTGAAAGACTTGGAACCTAAGGGAACAGAATTCCCTCCAGCTACAGTTCTTGCAGCCTAACTGCTGCTGGTAACCGCTGAGTTGCAGTTGTTGATTCGGACCACCATGGTTTAAAAGGTAGCAACAATTTAATAAAAGGACAACACTCCACCAATATACTCAACACTAAGGAAGAGTGTTATATGTTATATTGACATGACAGGACATGTATTATAGGATGTGGCATAATAAGTATGGTGAATTACATCATACACTATTGTGATATAACATATTAAAGCCTGTCTTAAAGCCATCTTACAATGTACTTGATCCTTTCTATTTTTGTTAACTTGAAGTCTTTAAGTACTTAGTAATATTATGACATTGATTATGGCACATAATTTAATTTTATGGGTTAATTATTTCCAGTTTCTTAGAAAATTAATTACCTGCAATTTATTATATAAACATTTAGGTGTCCAGATTGAAAATTTAGATAACAAGAATCATTGTTCACATGTTTTTGTATTAATATGTAGCATGTAGATAATTATAAAAATTTAGAAAGTATAATATTCTAAAAGTTCTAAAAGAAGTAAAATAGGAGGGAGGCAAATTATTAATTTATTTAAATGGCAGTGTTTTACCAAATGAGTGTAGCTTAAGACTTGGAGTAGAACAGCTTTAGTTTTAATGAGTGTAAAAACATCAAGGATGCTAGCAAATACAGTCAGGAAGTAAAAAACACAATATGATTTTTTTTTTTTTTGGTTTTTCAAGACAGGGTTTCTCTGTGTAGTTTTGGTGTCTGTCCTGGATCTCACTCTGTATACCAGGCTGGCCGTGAACTCACAGAAATCTGCCTGGCTCTGTCTCCCGAGTGCTGGGATTAAAGGCGTGTGCCACCAATGCCTGGCATGAATTATTTTTTAGTATGTATAAATACCATAAAGATATAATGAGTTATAATTAATTTCTACTTAAATAATAGATTTCAGTAACAAAATTTTCTTATGAGAAAAATAAAATAAAAAATCTACAAAAATTGCAGTTTTGAATCTTTTAAATTGTAGATTAAAAATTCAGTGAGACCACAAGTTAATACACTTAATCTAGGCAGTCTTAGAGCACACAAACATATTTGGAAGAAATATTATTATATAATACATTAAATATGTAAATATAATATAAAATATATGTTTATAAATAATATAATATAAATATATGTAAATTAGAGATAATAATTTATCTACCTTTCTATCTCTCATCTATCTTTAATAAATGCATCATTTAAATCCTGGCAGCCATGCACAGTACTTGCCAGGACTCATTAGTTAATAATGTCCTGTTAGAAAAATCATTATTCTATTTCATAAAGTGAAATTTTTAATACAGAAAGAAATAAATACAATGTTGGGGATAAAAATAAATGCATAAAACTAAATTTTGGTTTTCACAATGGGTATATATCTTATAGAGCCACCAAAGCAGATGTGTTGATGGACATAAATGTCTGTATTTTCTGGAATTTATAGAAAGCCTGGGAATACAATCAGAGAGAATGTAAATTACATCTGCTGTATGGTATTGCTAGAGCTGCTCTTTCTTATTGAGTTGAGAACGGCATATGGAGCATCTCTGACATCCATGAAGCTAAGTGCATGAGCGTACGATATTTCTCTAAGGACACTGACTTAGTTTACAAAGATCTAGGAAGGAGCACAGACCATTCTGAATTTTTTTTTCAAGACAGGGTTTCTCTTTGTAGTTTTGGTGCCTGTCCTAGATCTCTCTCTGTAGACCAGGCTGGCCTCAAACTCACAGAGATCTACCTGGCTTTGCCTCCGGAGTGCTAGGATTAAAGACGTATGCCACTGCCTCCAGGTGACCATTCTGAATTTAACCTGACATACTTGCCTTGTTTCTTGCTAGTCAGTCTCGAGATGAAACTAGAGGTAAAATACTGTAAGTACAATCCAACTGGATAAATTATCTGTATGTAAACTTGCCTTACTGTTTTTTTTATTGACCCAAAATAGATGCAGACTGGAGTCTTATGTAAATTGATTGTAAATGTGTACAACATTATAATGACCCCTGATTCTTAGCTACACACACAAGCCTGCCTGAACTGTATGCCTACATTGGTTGTTGATCTTATTCAATAAAGTGTTAATTTTTAGTATTAAAGTATATTAAAGTAAGGCTATAAAATTAAAGTCTTATAGTATAGCAACCAATATTGGAGAGGAAGCCAAGAATACTTTCTGACTTTTGAAACTCCCATGCCTATGTTTGTCACTGATCACCAACAGGAGACAGGAAGGGGCTTCTTCTCCAGTTCATATTTGGAAAATGAATCCAGGTACTAATGCATGAGAAGATCATTTACAAAGCTGAAAACCTTGTAGTCGACTGCCTATGGTTTCATTTTTCCACAGATCAATGGCTTATGGTACAGAGCTATGTTAGTAGTGATTGATGGTGTAATGTAATCAATAGTAGACATAGCAATCATCAATATTCTAAATGCTACTATAATCTGGAGGAATTATATTAGTCTTCTTGATAGATAAAATAACCTAAATGTCATATAGTACTGTCACAAGATTTTTACAAATTTATTGGATCTGAAATGATACTAAGTCAGATTAACACTATGTCTTACTGTGATTCTAATAGTTTTTTTCATGAAGTATTTTTAAAAAATTTCTCAATAACTATTAATCTGAGAGTATGTATAATTATCATTTTATACACCATTATTTTTGAGGCTTAAATATATATTTCCTATAGTTTATTTTTTATGCACAGTGCTTGACTGTAACAGCTGCACTGTGGCACTCAATTTTATTCATTCACTTATTAATGAACTACTCTTCTGCATGGGAAGGTATTTTTAGAAATATGTTCCCTGAAAATGATCTCTCATCTATAATTTCTGCCATAAGGCAGCTAAAATTCCTCTTGAGTAAGATAGATGTTCAAATTTAGTATTTTAATGAGAAGTTTAAATTTGCTTTCAAGAATGCTTCACTTAGTCTAGGTTATTCTGAATGTGTATAAATACGAGCATTGAGTCTTAAGTGGGGAACTACTAGTTAGCTGATTAGAGTGTAAAGATGAGGGTAGTCAGATTGGGCTCAGTGTAGCCTTCCCTGAAGATCCCTTGATTAATTTCTCACAGCTTGAGTTACCTTTGGATGAACTTTAGTCACCTCTGAATGACCTCCATTTACCTTCTACACACTATCTTTCTGTCCCTAGAGTTTAGCAGGTGGAGATCAGAGGAAGAACACCTTCTCCTCCAAGACTTTCCCAAGGGCAGAGCTCACTGGGGATGGTCTTCATACCCAGATGGGAGTGCAATGTTTTGCCTAAGTACCAGGGCAGCTTGTAGATTAACCAACATTTACTGACTTCACAGTTGTTTTGCACTTATTTGTACAACTCACAAGCAATGCCAGTGGAAAAATAGTTTTCTCCCTGCTTTATGGTAATAATTGGATAAAGTTTTTTTTTTACAACTAACAAGCCAATTCTTATAGATACCATATGAGAGGATGATAAAAAATTTATAGATACATAAAGAGGAAAAACAAATTTTATTTGGGAAAGTACTATAACTTATTTTTCTTATCTTTTATGTACTCTCAGAAACACAAAAGAAATATATAGAAGTTAACAAA
Organism: Peromyscus aztecus; assembly: GCA_902168405.1. Taxonomy (NCBI): domain Eukaryota; kingdom Metazoa; phylum Chordata; class Mammalia; order Rodentia; family Cricetidae; genus Peromyscus; species Peromyscus aztecus. The sequence goes on along the minus strand of CABHPQ010132537.1, from coordinate 31,282 downwards.
ATATACATAAAAACTCTGCAAGTAATGTGTTCTGTATAAACAATGTTCTCATTGGCTGTCCTGGATAATAAACTAGATAAGCAAAGACAAGCTGTGGAGTAAATATAGTATAAAGGCAAAGTTTTCATTTAAATTTTATTGTTTGTTTATAAAAATATATATTTTAATGATACATACATATATACATATATAGAGAGAGATTTATAAGTACATAGGTATATATATGAAATATTTGTGGGGTTATTTTCTTCTCACAAAATGTTAATGTTTTGAATTTAAGGTATTGATTCCCTGTAGTCTTGAAATCCTAAGGGATGAAAACACTGGAGACCTCCATCATAAAAATTATTTTCCAAGAACAGATGAAATCCCCTTCCAATTAACAGAGGGTCAAAAATGCATTTTTAAGTATACTGTGTATTTGCATTAAATGCCATTTTGTCTCTAATAAAATGAGAAATTCATCTAAGTAATAGTAATATATGGCATAGGAGTTTTATAATATTTAATGTATATGTAACATACATGTTCTGTATTATGCATATATGTACATATTCAGTCTATATTTAGTTACATGAAGCCATATGACAAACTGATTCTATGCTAATGTTTGGACTAACAATTGTCATGTCTGTTCTGTCTACTCATTTATTTATCCATCTATCTATTACCTGTTTATTTTAGTGATTATTTTTGCTGAATCATTTCAGTATGAGATTTACATTGAATACCTAATACAAGTATTTAGCTGTATATTTCCGAACAATAAGACATTCTATCTAATCACGTAATTTTGAATATAGGAGGGTGCTTTTAGTAAAAATTGTGTAAATGTCCTTCAATTTTGCTGACCCTAGTGAACAATGAAACCCTACTCTAGAGTGGTGTGAAGGGACTTTGCCAGTGTGGCCAAGGTTCCAAGTAGTTGGCCTTAGCATAGAAAGATAATCCTGCTAGAACTGACCTAATCCTAGGGCCTAGGCTGGAAAAAGGTTCACAGAGCAATAGTGATTTGCATACAGAGTTTAATTTGTAACTGGCTCTGAAGATGGGGGAAGCCACTTGTGAGGAATTCAGGGAATTTCTAGAAGACTGGTCTCAGAAGATCAAACCCAGCTGAAAGACATATAACATGTAAATGGGACTCCTGTCTCATGAGAACAAAGAACTGTATTCTTCCAACAAAGCAGGAGTAGTAGCTTTTCCTCAGTCCCCACATAGAGATAACAGCTGGCCAGTCCCTTCATTCCAGCCTTACAAAATCCTGAGTAGAGAATTGATCCATGCTGTGCACACATTCCTGACCTTTAGAGCTGGGAGCCAGTAAGCAGCTGTTGCTTTATGCTGTAAATTTATGGTAATTTGTTGCACACAAAGAGGGTGTGAAGACAATATCATGTTATTGTCTTATCTATAGACATTATTCCAATATTTCCAACAGTGTCCATTTTAGCAATGTAAAAGAAGACCATCTCTGAGTATGGATCCTCCCCCCCTCCCCCCACTTAGCTGTTAAGGTCCTTTAACAGGTTAGGAGGCCTCAGAAAAAGAAAGGAGATTTAAGAATTCACTCCCCACAAAGGACTCTGATTCAGTTAAACTTTAGGGTTGTCCTTGAGTTTCCATCTCCAGCGAATCCTTAGGTGATGCTCAGGCATCTGGTACTGGGCCACTCTGGAGAAGCATTGCTGTTACACCATCTCCACGGCTGTCATTCAGTCTTTTTTTTTTTTTTTTTCCATGACGTTGACAATGTTGAACCCTGCAGGCCACATACACAGACAATCCCTCTCATTATGTCTTTCCTGACCATGCCTCAGACCTGGCCTCAGGTGATGGTTTTGTTTTAGCTGTTTGGGCAGAACAGAGGTAGGCACCAGTGTCTTGTTAGCCAGGATGTCATGGCCTGCCCTAGATATTATCTGTTGTCATTATGCTGTTCTTCCTATTAGGGAGATTGGTGACTTGAATCACATTTTTATAGTAGATTCTGCCAGTTTTCTTTTGCTATAAAATTGCTGTTTTATACTTTTTAATTATTTTGTGGAGATATTATGAGATTCTATAAAATATGCTGTTTCTCATAAAGTTTTTCTTCAGTACCTAGTGCCCCACTGGTGAGCCTTACCCAAATCAATTATTCATATATTCCAAATGATGTTTTCTTTTATTTCATCATTTCTGTCCAGTTTCAGATGAAGTTCTATTGCATGAAACATTTTTATTTTAATTCATTTATTTATATTAGTATAAATTAATAAATTTTGACATTTTATATGATAATTTTTAACCTATGCCATACTACTAATATTTAATATTAAATTAATAGTATTAGTAATTTTTCTTAATTTTTTTTCTATTTGTTTTGTGAATGGAAATTTCTGGAAAGAAGCTGTATCTGCAAGTACAGATTCACTGACTAGAACTGTTTTGATACAGAGAGATTAGAATGATGATAAGGGCCTACTCACCTTACCTTTGATAGCTTTACCTCACTGAACACCTATTTTTGGCCATCTCTGTGTCAGAGCTACCATCCTGCGACTAATAGATAAAAGTCTTCGAAGTTTATTAATTTAGGTCACTCGCTTCCATGCACCAAGGGTGCTGGACATTCAGTCATCACCATAGTGAAAGGCCGGACATAGGCAGGAGATCCTGGCAGGAAATGATGTCACTGGAAAGTTTATTGTTGCTAGTGTACATGGCTCACGGGCACACTGGCTCACTGGGCTAAACACAAAAGAGTCAGTAACCCCCTTGTCTTTATTGCTCTCAAGGAACATCACTGTCTTTCAGGAAATATTTGCTATAAGCCACCACCCACTGCATTGCCTCTCCTACAAGTGGACATGGACATGGTAACTTGTTGTGCACCGGGCCATTGGACTTTGTGATCCACTCCATGCCACCTCTGCCCATTGTCTCTGAGTAACTCCTGCCTCTGGATATGGGCACTATCCTTTAGAAGCAGACTGATAGTTTCTTTTATATTCATTTGCTGTGAAGTGTTTTCCTTTCCTTGATGTGTGAACAGTAAGCTGCACATTTAGAAGAGATGTGGCTGGCTGTTAGAATTCTGCCGCTCCAGCTATATGACCGCACACACGCAGTTCAGGAGCTAAGCAAGGAGTCTGGTCTTACATCATCAGTGCGTTTCGTGATTGTGCAAATGCATGCATCTCAGTCATGTGATCAGTGCATGCTGTGGTGCAGCTCCATAAGCCCACCTGCGCATGTGCAGGGGTGCTGTGGAATGTTCTGTATGTTAAATGTGTTGCTCTGATTGGTTAGTAAATAAAACACTGATTGGCCAGAAGCCAGGCAGGAAGTATAGGCGGGACAAGGAGAGAGGATAATTCTGGGAAGTAGAAGGCTGAGTCAGAAAGATGCTGCCAGCCGCCACCATGACAAGTAAGGTACTGGTAAGCCACAGAGCATGTGACAACTTATAGATTAATAGAAATGGGTTAATTCAAGATATAAGAACAGTTAGCAAGAAGCCTGCCACGGCCATACAGTTTGTAAGCAATATAAGTCTCTGTGTTTACTTGGTTGGGTCTCAGCAGCCGTGGGACTGGCAGGTGAGAGAGATTTGTCCTGACTGTGGGCCAGGCAGGAAAACTCTAGCTACACAAGGGAATTCTTAAAAAACCAGACACAGACTCCTCCCTTCTCTTCTGCTCTCCCCTGTCCCCACTCTCTCTCTTCTGCAGGTGTCTCTTCCCAGGCCTAGCCATGCTCTCTTCTGCCCAACCCCCCTCCTCCTAATAAAGCTCTGATACTGGTCTGACCTTTCCTCACACAGTAAAAGTGCTGCATTTAAAACTAACACTGGCCAGGCGGTGGTGGCTCATGCCTTTAATCCCAGCACTCTGGAGGCAGAGGTAGGCGGATCTTTGTGAGTTCCAGGCCAGGCTGGTCTACAGAGCAAGATCCAGGAAAGGCCCAAAGCTACATAGAGAAACCCTGTCTTGAAAAACCAAAAAAAAAAAAAACCCCAAAAATAATAATAATAAAATAAAAATAAAACCAACACTGTCTGCTTCTTTGTCACATGTAAGTTGTGCTCAAGATCTTTTCATGGTTTTTTAACTATATTTTTGTTCTAGTTTCATTTCCATTGACTGTGATAGAATACTCTGCCCACAAACAACTCAGAAGAAGAGGGTTTCATTTACTGTATCCTTCCGGATTATAGCACATTATTTTAGGAAGTCAGTACAGGAACTGGTGTACCTTGTCATCACATCCACAGTCAAGAGCAGAGAGAAGTCAATACATTTATGCTGCTTGACTATTGGCATCCACCTAGCTTTTTTCTCTCATATATAGTTCATGCCCACCCAATAAAATGGTGCCTCACACAATGGTCTAGGTCTTCATATATCAATTAACATTTATAACCCCACAAACATGCCCATAGATCAACCTGATCTAGGTAATTCCTCATGAAGACTCTAGCTGATAATAGGTTCTGTGAAAGTGATAGCTATAACTGAGGAGTACCCATTTATTAATTTATTGAGTACGGAAGGTATGTGGTTTGGTAGATGGGTTGGGTGTGCATGTAGGGGGTCATAGCATACATGTAGGGGTCAGAGGACTTACAGGACTTGGTTCATATCTTCTACTAGGTGGATTCTGTGAGTCCAACTCAGGCTGTCAGGCTCCGTTGCAAGCACTTCACCTGCTGAGTTAATACTGAGTTAATGACCCCAATTTATGCATTCTTGAAATGACAATCTAGATCACTTCCACAAGGTCTTCCTGATTGGGTGTTTGTCTGTGTAGAAGAAATGTGCCATTGTTTCATGAAGTAATCTTCCACATATAGACATTTAAGGTTTTCAGTTTTTCAGCTTTTATAAGTGTAAATAATGCCCAGTTGAATATATTTGTGCATATGTGCTCATTTTAGGACTGTAATCTAGAATCTGGTGACAGGTAAAATATAAAAGCATATCATTGTACAGACTCACAAGTGGCCATTCTGTATTGATGATCCCAGAATGCATTATATGAGTTGCTATTAGTGTACAGCTTCAAAAACAAGTGGTATGTCAAGTTTAGAAATGGTGGTCCAGTGTGCTTTTTTCTTTTTCTCATAGTAGAAGCTGAGCATCATCTTTAGTCTACTTTGGAACTGTTTTACCCTCATTGACATTTCCAGATCCACCAGTACTTTTTCTGTGCTGGGAATGTACTGGTATTCCTCAGTTTTGGGTCATCAGAAACCACTCATTCTCGGACTGCCTGGAGTGCAGGAAAATGACAGAGCTCAAAGTTGAGTTTTCTTCCTCCTCCCCTCCTCCCCCTCCTCTTCTTCTTGTTTCTCTCCTTCCAAGGGAGCTGCTTTGCTCAAAGCTACATATCCTGTTTGATGATGATCAATGTCCAAAGTAAAGCTTGATATCAGTGTGTGTAAGCACAGGCAGCCGTGCTTGAATAGGAGACATACCTGACGAATTATTCCAAATCCAAAACTCTCTAGAAAATTATCTGAAATACATCTCATTTTAAGAGTTCCACACGCCATTTGGCTCACTGACATTTTCCTATCTACTAATGAGTTTTGATCTCCAAAGCACTCCTAAAACTTCCTAAGCACAAATCTGTGCACCTGTGTCTAATTCCTGGAGAACACAAATTTTCAAAGGGAGGGATCTTTCTATCTTGTCCTATTATCATAGTTCTGATTAATCTCTGCTGTTGGTTGATTTTGCTCTTTTGACACTTTTTTTTGGGGGGGAAGCTGTCACCCACCTCCCAAATAAATACACAAACAGAGGCTTATTCTGAATTATAAATGCTCAGCCTTTGCTTAGCTTGTTGCTAGCTAACTTTTCTTAACTTTAAATTATCCCATCTACCTTTTGCCTCTGGGGTTTTACCTTTCCCTTATTTCTGTAAATCTTACTTTCACTCTTACACTGTGGCTGACTATGTAACTGGGTGACTGCCCCATGATGTCCTCCTTTCCTGGTTCTTCTGCTCCTTGTTCCTCCTCCTAAAATTCTCCTCCTATTTATTCTCTCTGCCTGCCAGCCATACCTATCCTTTCTCTTGCCTCGCTATTGGCCATTCAGCTCTTTATTAGAACATCATGTGTTTTTGACAGGCACAGTCACACAGCTTCACAGAATTAAGCAAATATAACATAAAAAATGCAACACATGCTTCCATCATTAAACAAATATTCCAGAGAATAAACAAATGTAATACATTTAAGATAATATTCTACAACAAATCTCTCTTGCCTCTTTAGTTAAATTCTTTAGTACAATGTTTAATGATGATAAAGAGAGTAGAAATTCTTGCCTTTTTCCTGGTTTGATGAATAAACTTCATACTTTACTGTTAATTAAAATTATGGCTTTGTCGCCAGGATGTTCTGTCATATAAAATCTATTAATTTTATTGTGTACTATAATACCTTTATTAGATACTGGGTTATTTTAGCAATTTAGTTATTTTCAGAAATATGACTTTTGCCTTTAGATCTGTCATATTGCAATATGCTGTTATTTCAACATTTAACTATGGTTATGGAGAACAGTAAAGGTATAGGTGGGGTGATGGCAATAGATAACAAATCAGAAAGCAAACTGACCAGTGGGCAAAATATTGTCATTTAATTAATATTGAATGTGTATTAAAATAATCACACTTGAAAGAAAGCAAAGACTTCACCTCTAAGAAAATTGACATAAGAAAACAGAATTTTGAATGTAGTAAGCATCTAAGAACTGCTAGGTGCTATTCATTTCATTATAATGTCCATTAGAAAGGTTATAATAGAGTGAACATACAACTGTTCAGATAGATCATTTACCCAAAATATTTTTGAGCTAATAAGACAAAATTCCACATACTATGAATGTGACACATTTTGAGACGCAGTGATGCTTGAAAGAAACCACAATATTTGGCCAGCAAGATAGATCAATATAAAGGAATCACTGTGACGCTATGGCCTGAGTTTAATTTCTGAAATTCATATGGTGAATGTAGACCAACTTCTGTAAGTTGTCCTCTGATCCCCAGACAACAGCTCTGACATACTTTAACCTACACATGTACACATACATACCTCAACACAGACATACATACCCAAGTCAACAAAATAAATCTAAAATATGAAAAGAACAATACCTTCACTTAGCATTATGAGTGTTGACACACAATAAAGTGTGAGTTTTTCACAACCTAAATTCCATCTGAATTTTTTAACTTTAGAATTTATTGTTATGCAGACACATATCTCTCCTTGTGAGAACAAGAGGTGGCATAAATGGTTGTCCATTAGCTGGTATTGTTCTTATGTCCTACTCTGTCATTCATTTAAAGCCTGTGGAACCATCAAATTTCCAACTCTACAGAGTCAGTTTTGAGCAAGGAAACCGTTGCATTTGCATCGCCTGCAGCATATTGCCTAAGAAGCTATACTACTTCTCAGAGGTAGCAATTTCATTTCTAGATTTTAAAAACTGGGGAGTGGGGCGTGGGAGAGAACAGATCACAGGAAGGCAAAGAAAGATACAAGAGGACTACAAGAATATATATGTAAAATGTACATATAATCTACATAATTATCTAGATGTGTAAATCAGTCTATATAATGTTATAATTAGAAAACATTAAATACATCATATAATATTAAATATATTGCATAAACAAAATAAACTATATTTTAAATGTATTAATGAATATTTTCATTATATGGGTAAATTTTAAACTATACTTAAACTATGTAGTAAAATTAATGTATATGTAGTACACACACTCATATATAGTGATATCTATATATGAGTGGATATCCTATAGATATTGTCTATGACAATCAGCTTAGGATTAAGGAGTATACATGGAGCTAGAGGACAATTCTGGCAAATGCAGATGCAATGAAAGTAAACATAATAGCTTTAGCAATTGTGCCAAGGCCTCACTCTGTTTGAAACATCTGAAAAAGTGGAGAAGGACAGGGTTAGTAGTGAGAGTCCAACCTGTGGTATAAGAGTGAGAAAGTAACTCTGATATTCTTCTGGGATCATACAGTGTATTGTCACATTCATTATATATAAATGTGTGTGTACATTTTTGTGTTATTTAGGGGCTAGAGAGATGGCTCAGAGATTAAGAGCACTGACTGCTCTTCCAGAGGTCCTGAGTTCAATTCCCAGCAATCACATGGTGGCTCACAACCATCTATAATGAGATGTGGTGCCCTCTTCTGACATACAGGCAGAAGACTGTATAGATAATATATAAATGTATACATAATAAATAAAAAAATCTTTTAAAAAAGAACAGTGTATTTTATTTAAATATTTTGTTGGTTTCCAAACTTAAGACCACTGGTTCCTGTCATCTTTTCCTCCTCCTGTTTTGAATATAATATATATTATTAAAAAAAGACCCTTCTGTGTCTGTCTTTGATTTATATAATTTCTCTTGAGATAACATCAGGTGCTCAGGCAAAGAGCCAGATGTTCAACTTCTGCAGAGCTCTACAAACTGTAAAAACACACGGCTTAGATTGTGAGAGAATCTCGAAAATGTGAGAAGACACTGGCTTTCTGAAGAGGACATTAGGCTGTTAAGCAGTAATTTTTAAAAGAAAAAAACTTTATTCAAATAAGATTTGTAGAAATTGAATGCTTTATTATCTGTAATAATATGCATTATGCAAGAGAAATAAGGAATTTTTAAACTGGTGATTGTAAATTTTGCGTTTTGATTTATGGGGTAATGTAAAGGTTTATGGAGAAGTAACCAATCCAGGATTAAATAGAACATACGTTTCTCATTTTGTTTCAACTTTCTTAATTCACTTATTATGCTTTCTTGTAGTCATGTGCATGCAATGATCTTTACTTCCTTCCTCTCCGTGTCTTTTCATGTGCAATAGCTCATTATATACTCCAGAGTACTTAATTCTAGAACTGTCAGCACACACTGCTGTTATTTTACAATGAGAAAACCATTATTCCTTCAAAACAATGCCAGACACATTATGTTACTAACTCCACTAGAAAAGTATTATCCCATGATTAAGTTAAACTTCATAAAATACAAGTATCCCTGAGGAGAATAGCACAAAAAGTTTAAACAAATATTCAGACTGAAGAATAAATTTAATTTGAGTCTTTGGATGCAGAGGTTAATAGATAAATAGGGAAAGGAAAGGATTATAAAATCACTAGGTGTCTAAGGTTTAAGAGGTATCAGTTGAAAAGGAAAGAAAAGCTCAGTAGAAAATCTTGGCAGGTCAAATCCTAGTTTCCTCTACCTTAGAGACCATAGAATGTGAAAGAATTCATTAATAATCTTCTTGGGGCCTGATAAGCATCCACTGGAGCATCACATAATACTGTAGTCACTTGAAACACTTTTCAGTCCAGAACTACAAAATGAAGATTCAGAGCTCAGTGGAAAGTTAACCATTTCAATGAAGGCAGATTTATCATCTTCAAAAGATGGAAATTAACCACAAAATTCTATTGGGGAGTGCTGTGGGATGTCTTTCTGTACGCTGTGAACATGTGTTGCTCTGATTGATTGATAAATAAAGCTGCATTGGCCTATGGCAGGGCAGGGTGGAGCCAAGTCGGAAAATCCAAGAGAGAGAGAGTGAGAGGAGAAAGGAGACACCAGCCGCTGTCCAAGGAGCAGCAAAATGTCAGCAGACTAGTAGCACCACAGCCACGTGACAGTTTATAGATGAATAGAAATGGGTTAAGTTATAAGACCTAGCTACCAAGAAGCTTGGGCCATAGGCCATCCATTTCGTAATTAATATAAGACTCTGTGTGATTATTTTATAAGTGTCTGCAGGACAGTGGGGCCAGGCAGGACCGGAGAAACTTTCTGGCTACAGGGTAGTGATTCACTCCCTTCTCTGTTGGCACATTCAACCCATGGCCAAGTTAAAAAAAAAAGTACTAACCCAATCCTTAGTGTTCACATCCAAAATGATTGCATTTCTGTTATATCTCTAAACCAGTCAATCCAAGGAACATGAGAACATAACATTGACTGCCTGTAACAAGAGGGTAGGATTTAGGGGAGCTTACTCAAATAACAATATTTTATTAAACACTTAAATGTTTCTAATGAGATAAGATGTCATGCTAAGTCTTCCTACTGTGGTATAATAAATAAAAATGGATTTCTAATTTAGAAACTGTTACATTGCCTTTGGAAGATTCGCATTCTTAGGATACTTTATAGTGAAAAGTTGCTATTATCCCAATACCTGAGTCAATGCATAGGATTTCTGTGTAAAAGCTGAAGTCACAATAGTATATATATATATATATATTCCTTTTGGGGATTTAAATTTATATATATATATATATATATATATATATACACACAGTAAAGTTCTACTGTGATAATCTTTCATTAAATGAAGGTTAAATACATGTAAATGGTGATGTTTGGAAAAGAAATGATTGTATCAGAGTTTATGTAGAGATAAATGTATCAGAGACTTTATGTTTTGTAGATTTTGAAATGCAGAAATTTGAAGGGAACCTCTAAAGCTATTCAAAACAATCACAAAAAATCCATAGACTTCTTTCTGTACACAGAGATATTATCAGCTTTTGAGTTATCAACTTTAGTCCTAACAAGAAGAGCAAGTTATTCATTAGGCATCACGGCTTGATAAGACTATTAATTTTTTTATCCCTTTCTGGACTGCTTGTTTAGCATTATCTGGTACTATGAAATCTAGACTATGGAAGGAGACTGACAAGCTATCCCTCATGATGCAATAGTAGCACTCATATTTTGGTTGTAACCTGTAGAGGTGTTTGCTCCGCCCATGACCCTGGGCTATAGGGCCCAAAGGAGGCGGTGCTTGCTGCCATGGTAAGTGACTTCTGATAAGGACCTGGAGAAGGGACACAGGCTCCTTCTTCCGGCTCCTGGCTGCAAGGTGGATTCACTCCCAGTCAGATCAGAGGACAACTTCTACTGTCTACTCCGTTCTATAATTGTGAGTGTATTCCCTCAATTTATATCTTAATAAATTCTGTTACCCATTTAATAGATTCATGTGGATTGATCATAATAATAACCAGCAGCTGTCTAATTGCACTTAACACCCATTCAATAGGATGAAAATCATGCCTGGTACTAGAAACTTAGCCAACTACCCAGGACTAGTAAGATCATCGTCTTAGAAGAGAACTTGCCACTGTCACTTTACTAGACCAGAATAATTCCTGCATTCTAAAATGCATCCTACATTCACATATAGGTATAATAATCAACCTTCAGCAAAGACTCCTCTCTCTACAACTAATGAACACTATTACAGAAAAACACAACTGGACACATTACAGATATCAACAGATTATGAGTACCCCAGCCTGAGGAAATGTTTCTGCAGCACAGCTCTTTCACTCAAGGTTGAATATATATATTCATCAAAAAAGGAGACTACCAGTCTGATTTAGTTGGGTTTGGTTTGAGGAATCATAGGAGGAGGAGGAGGCACTTTGGACCTGGGTTGGATGATTAGAAATTACCCACTTAGTGCTACCTTTCCTTCTGATAGTTCATCTCCTTCTTGGGGATTGTTCCATCCCAAATCACCAAGTAACCTTAAAATCAACATTACATATCTTATATTACATATCTTATATTATATATCTACCCTTACATTACATATCTATCATTTCCAATTAGCAATACAGGCATGGACTGCAAGGCTTTTCATCACTGAGGCTTCACAAAGTGATTTGTTCTGGGGCATACATTTTTAAAACAGTTGACTATCATCATTTTTAGGTTGCATTTGATACGTTGTGATCTCATGGAATGGTGAGAATTACTTCTGGTGATGGATGTTAAATTCTATCTACGGAAAGCTCTCATCTTTCAGAAACAGTCTCAAGACTCATAGTAGTTTTCGCTGACTTGAATTACCTAGTTAGGGACCAAATATCTACACAAAGGTCATTTTTGAAACTAATTATTGGTAACTTTAGGGATCAATTTGACAAATTAAGGAATATCTAAATAGTTCATGAGTTGCTTCTGGGTACTTCATAAGGTTGTTTCTGGAGAAACCAACAAATGGGTTGGTTTAATGAATGGGGGAGAATTGAACTCAGTGAAGTAATCCCCAACTAATCAAAAGCCACAAAGAAATGGCATTATTTTTTAAATTGCCTTAAGCTAGCACTCAATGTTTTTGTTGCCTTTAGACATTGAAACACACTGATCTACAGATTTTGGATGCTAAGACTCACACAATCATTCTTCCCACCTCTCTTAACACCCCACATTTCTCTTTCTTACAGCTTTTAACAGAATCCTATCATTGGCTTCCAAGTTCTGAGGCTTTTGGACTTGTGAAGAAATGTGTGAGTGGCATCTCAGCCTCTAATTTCCAGGTGGTGGTGAGACCTGTCAGCATCTATGATTAGGTCTGGCCATCCAATGAATCCCCCTCACCTACATATTTACCTATTTATGTACTCAATGGATCGTCTCTCTGAATAATCCTAACTAATAAATAAACTTATCCTGGATTTAGTAATTACAATAAGCAGATATAAACTGCTATCTTGCTGGACTATGGAATATACAGAAAACTGGAAAAGCATTACTTACAAATAATGACTGTGTACATAAAATGATACTTAATATTCACAAATTACTACTTTATCTCTGCACTGTTCATGTATTATTCTCAAATGCATAATCAATGCTTTTAGTATTTACTATACAACAATTACACTATCAAATTGTCCAATAACTATAATAATCTAAGGCCTTGACAAACATAATTTATGTTAATGATAAGTGTCAAAACATGAAAGTCTTGCAAAATATAAAAATGTCTAATTTATTTAATGAATTACTATTAAAAACATTAACATTTTGATTCACATTAAAATAAAAAATACTGCCTCTGCTAACGTCCAAATAGATTTGAGCAAATACATTTAATTAGGTGTTCTGAAATACCTATTACTTAGAATGTGGTGGTAAGTGATGATACCATATGAATAAGATACAAAAGATATGCATATATATGACATCTAGTGCATTTATATGTTTATTTGCTTACATAGTGTGTATGTTGGTGGGAAACAGATATATGCTACACATATAGAAAATGGAATGCAGTAAACTAGGGAAAAAGTTGCCATTTGCAGTGAAATGAATGAACTTGAAGATGTTAGTTTGGCAAAATGAACCATTTGCAGACAGTTGGTATGTGCTTCTTCTCATACGTGGAAGCTAACTAAACTAATTTGAAAATAGAATTCTCCAGTACGTTGAGAAGGGTGTATGAGATGGAGTTCATAGAGTGGGTAAAGTTGATCAGTACAGATTAGATGCATACATGTAAACAGAATGTGAGACCCCATAAATATAAATATTTAATTTCTATTAGTCAAACATTTAAAAAAGAATATATTAAAAATGAAAGGTATTCCTCTTTTAAGAAATTAATTTGAAAATGTTAGTAATGTATTTTTAAGACAAAATATTCTTACAGTCATGACAAGGATCATGTAATTTATCCTTTGCTTATTTTATGTTAATTTCTAATTTTATTTTGAATTCATGTAACATTAATATATATATATATACACACCAAAATATCTATATTTATAGTTTTCTTCTTATTGATAGATATTTTTATGTTTTACAATTAAAATTTATGTTTCTATATAAGTTTCTGATAAGGAATAAGTAATTGAAAGTATAATGACCTTACTTCATTAAATTGTCATTTGTTTGGTAGACAATCTATTCAGGTAATTGATAACAATTGTTTTCTGAATTGCTATGTGAATTTCCAAGTAATGATTTTCTATATTTGAATTTAAAATAATATGTAGTTGAGCTGAGTGTCATGGCACATGCTTTAATCCCAGCATTAGGGAGGCAGAAGCAGGTGGATCTCTCTGGTGTCCAGGTCAGTTTCATCTACAAAGTGAATTCTGGGGCAGCCTGGGCTATATAGAGAGATATGATCTCAAGCCTCCTGAAGAAAAAGTAAGAGATAGTTGTTTTGGATCTCATGATGTGTGAGTAACGGATTCCAAAGACATTACAAATATTTAAAATTCCCATCATCTGGCAACATCTTCATTTCTCCTCTCTGACATTACCTGAGGATCCTCATCTTTCCTTGATGACCTCCATTTGATCAAATCTTTGAAGTCCTAAACTTTCAATTTATTAACTATCTACTGCCCACTCATTTCCTGTTTCATTAATACATGCCTCATTCTATATTTTCCTTCTTGTGTTTTGTGATGATCAGTTTCCTACCTTTTCCCTAAATTACTAAGATTATAGCTCACAGACCATTAGCTTGTCTTTATTACTGAAATGTGCATCAAAGCCATGTTTCCTCTTAAATAGCTTCTTTGGATCAGATGTGTAGTGATTCGTTATGATTAATCTGAATTATTACTATTTCCATTTGGTTTTACTTTGATCTATAGCTTATGAGAAGTACATTTCTTATTTTAAAATTATGACATTTTTGCTATCATTTTGTGTTTGATTAATAGCTTAATTTATTTTACCCATAAAACACACTCTATAATTATTTCCTTTATAATTAATTGAGACCTGCTGGGCTGTGTTGAAAAGCATACAGTCAATTTTTTTAAAATCTCATGTGAAATTTAAACTACTGCATATTCTACTTTTGTGTGTGTTTAATATTTCACATATATCAAGATTACAAATTTTCTAATCATATTTTAGAATTTTCTTTTTTGTTGTTGCCTTTCATCTAATTTTTCAGTTACTGGGAGATACCTCTTAAAGTATATCACTGCAACTATGGATATAACTTTAGGCTTTGAAATTTTTTTTTCAAGTTATTCAATGAGATTAAAAAATACATTGACTTTAAATGTATTGTTTATTCATGTAAAATTAACATTTTATCATTATGATATGTTTCATTTTGTATGTTTTGGTAAATTTGTGCACATCCATATGTCCCAACAGTCACTGTCTTTTAAGGAGGACATTAGCTAATTAAAAATTAATATGAGTATTCATATATATGAATTAAAATATATTAATATTATTCTTTGTTTTTTACTCCCTTTATATGTTATAAATATATTTTCTCCTTCCATTCTTCAGAATGATGTGTATGTGTATGTGTGTGTTTGTGTGTGTGTGTGTGTGTGTGTGAGAGAGAGAGAGAGAGAGAGAGAGAGAGAGAGAGAGAGAGAGAGAGAGAGAGGAGAGAGCCTGGCATCTTAGAATTGTTTTCTCTTCCATAATAGTTTCTGTACATAGTCAAGGTATTATTGTATACTTTCTAAATGATCATTGATATGAATTTCAGTATGCTTTCAGTTTATTTTTGTACAATGTAAGCAATGTGGAGGAATTTAAAGTCAGTCATTTTTCCCACAACTTCTATGTCATTGCAGTTTTATATTTAATTTGATGGATAATCTAAGTGAAATAAAACATGCTTACTACTTACACCATCTTTATTTATTTAGATTTACTCTCTTTGTTTCTCCAAGTGCCAAATGGATAATTTATTTATGTTTGTACAATTTTTATGCTTGTATTTTTTCCAGTATTTCCTTTAGCATGCATCTCTTGGGGATGTGTTCTCATAACTTTAATTTATCTAAAATGTCTTTATTGACTTTTGGCATTCATCATCAATTTGCTGAAGAATAATTTATGTATAATAAATCAAATCTATTTAAAATGTATGACAGTGTGCTAAGAGGAAGAAAAACTCATGAAATCACCACTAGAATAAAAATATAAAAACTTTAAACACTCCTCTGCCCACATCCTTCCTGTGCCTTTAGCCCTCCCTGTGTTCCTAGGCTTAAACAACCTCTGATTTGGTCACTCTGCTGTAGGTAAAGTTACTCTTCATGCAGTGTAGATTATAACCTATGCTTTTTGGGGCACCAGATGTAACATGAATTGCTAAACAGTCTTATTAATAAAAAAACCTGGAGCCAGATATTGGGGTTAAAACCTGAGAGATCAGAGGAATAGAACAAGCCATAGCCAACCTCACATTACAGAAGCCTCAGTCTCCAAAGAGACCTATTTCCTGTATACCCATGCCTGTGTTTTTCTGTTCTGCATCTTACTTCCCCTCTCTGTCCAGCTACATCACTTCCTGTTTGTCTATACAGACCTCCAGACCTTTATGGTTAGTGCTGGGATTAAAGATGTGTGTCATCATGCCTGGCTCTGTTCCCCAGTGTGGCCTTGAACTCATAGATACCCAGATGGATCTCTGCCTCCCAAATGCTAGGATTAAAGGCATGTACTACCATTGCCTGACTTCTATGTTTAATATAGTGGCTGGCTTTTTCCTCTGATCCTCAGATAAGCTTTATTAGGGTACACAATATTTTGAGAAACAAAATATGTCACCACATTTTAGAATGTAGATTAATCAGTGATATCTTTAAATATGTTTTAAATTAGTATACATTGCTAATTATGTAGGTCATGGTCCTTGTTAATTTTAAATTCCACAGCAAGTTATCTAATAATTGTTTACATGGATTGTCAGTGCTCATAAGGATGGGATAATATCTATGAATTCTTAAGATTTCAGGAGACTTAAAAGGAAATATGCACTTAAAATAGAATAAACTTAAATACAGTTGAAGATCCATTGAATAAGTAATTATTTTGAACAAAAGCAATTCCTTACTAATGAGAACAAAAAGTAAATATGATAAATCTTTAAAAATATTTCTTAACATCTAAAAAGGTTCAAAACTATAAAAGTCATCTTGTGGCTAGAGAGGCGACTCAGCAATTAGAAGAAATGATTGTTTACCCAGAGTCCTAGGATTGACTCTTAGCACCCACTTGGTGGCTAGCAACTGTGCATAACCCCAATTTCAGGGAATCTGATGCCCTCCTTTTGGTCTTCATGTGCACCAAGCACACAGGTGATCTAATGGGGGAAATGGATAAGGAGGTATTCTTAGGGAAGGTTGAGGTAGGTAAAGTAACAATATGGATGGCTGAAAAAGCCTCAAGGAATCATACCATTAGTCATTTATCTTTAAAAAGAAATCAGTGCATGGGACTCAGGGTGTAAATACATATTTGTAGTTTTAATGGGTTCTTTTCATCTGTGCTGATGGCACCTCTCTCCAAGAGCAAAAAACCACCTTGCAAAATCACCAATACCAAGGCATGAGAACCCTCTTTTGAGTTGTTAGTTAGGGTTGTCCAGGACACTACCCAAAACATACAGCCTATTGTTGTCCTTCAGAAACAGGGCCCATGGTCTCCTGAGACATATTTTACTTAAATGTTTTTTCCCAAAGGAGTAGTTTTCATGGTACCAGAAGGCACCATACAATTGTAATTAAATTATAATCTCAAAAATAAATAAGAAATATATAGTATAAAAATTAAAGTAGTAGTATCTAAAATTTTGTTTTCATAATAAACAATACATAAAGACTCGAATTTCAACAGTTGTATATGAAACCTTTCCCATTAAAACTTCACTGCATATTCATATATCCATACAAGCATTTATTCACATTTTTGTGCTCTAAAATATATTAGATATTAAATACAGATTGATGAACAAGGCAGATATATATGCCTATTTACAAGAATTTATACTCAAAATGAGAAGTTACTGATAGTAAATATGAAATGTATGGAGGAGGTAAGTACTTTAAAAAAATAAAACAGAATATGGGAAATGCAGAGAACACACAAAAGAATTTCAATTTAAGTAAAACTGTAGTATACAAAAATAAATGATATTTCTAAGAGACAGGTTTATTTCACTATAAACTTGCAATAGTGCAGAAATAAGATTATAGTAACATGGGCTGGAGTCATTCCTTTTCAAATGCACACCAGCTATGAGCCTATAATGTTGCTAGTATACATCACTTTTGAAATTTCCACATGCTAAAAAGTAAGTAACTGAGATGCTATCAGGAACATACTTGACTAGAGGTGCTTGGCATATTTCCCTTCACAAAACAAGAAATCAAATAGGATCAAAATAACAGTCACCTTACCGGAGAGGTTGAGGCTCATCCACAGAATGCAATGTGTAAATGGTACAGGCAAAAGAGATCTTCAATAGGTTCAATGGCTGGATAAAGAAGGAAATGATGCATACACCACGTACAATACCATCTGTCCAGGGGCGGGGACAGGGGGGAAACACGAGGCATGAGTGACTCTCCCTTAGGGAGAGAAGGCAAGCAAGGAATGCTCAGATCCCCAACAATACCGTAGACCCCAGAAGTATAAGCTGATGGAGAAGGAGCAGGCCTCTTACAGCACTAAATGGGAGTCTGTGAAGCAGCCAGATAACTATGCCCAGCAGCTCTGATAGAATTATACATGGATTAACCAGGTTGCCTTAGTTAATGAATTTCCTGGGGAAAAAAAATCCAAGTGATAATTTTTAAGACAACTGAACAAGATATAATGGAAATCTATCCATCCATAAAAAGAACAACATGCTGTCATTTTGCTGCAAGATGGATGGAAATGAAAAACATTGTGTTACATGAAACAAGATAGACTCAGAAAGGGAAATACTGCATGTTTTTGTTGATATTTAGAAAGTAAAAGAGCAGGTTCCATAAATGTAGAAGGTGGAATTGTCACCACCAGTGGTTAGGAGAGGAGAGCAGAGAGTGGATAGTAGATTTCAATGGAATAGCATAGTTACATGGGAGGCAGTGCTTTTGTTGTGGTTTTCTAGTACTGTAGAGTGAACCCAGGGCCTCTAGCATATACTAGATGGATGCTCTGCAACTGAGCTTTATCTCCAGGCTAGAAGAAACAAGTCCCTGTGTTCTGTTGCAGCGAATCTTGACCAAAGTTTGTATCAAAGAATTATATTTTGTAAAGAACTAATCAGAGATGGTTGAAGGCTTCATAACACAAATAAGATATAAATATTTATGAAAATGTTACACTATTTAATTCCTAAATAGATTTTCAAAGATCAATCTGTACTTTGCAAGTCCATACCATTTTATGTCAAAAAGAGGAAAAAACATTAATAAACTGGCTGTTTATCATTTTCAAATTAATTAGTTTATAATGATATTAAAGAAAAATCAAATGTAAAGAATTAATTCAAGGAAATGAAACAAGGAAAAGAAAACATACAAATAAATCAGGACATAATTAACAAACGTGAATGCCCTGAGACTTGACACATTTATATCAAATATGGACTCAGTGGATTTTACTAATCTAACATGTATTGGATATGTCTTGTTTTGATAATATCTGGAGATTAGATATGGTGTGGAAATTAACTTCCTTTATTGTAAACTTGCTCAAAATTATTCAAACTTTCCAACAATATTTGAATAATATTAAATGTTTCCAATAATTTTTTAAAAATGAAATAGTATATCATTTGGCTTGCTAAACTTTGGTTATGAAAATTCATTCCATACAATTATAGTAAAGATTAATTTCATATTTATAAAGTTGTATCTGCATTAATATTTAACATTGACAATGTTCATTTTTTATCCATCTCTCCAGAAAAGTAACATATTTCCACTTAAAAGAAAAGAGAATTAGCTTTATTTCACATTAATTTAAACTCTGAACACTTTGTGACCAGCTGCCCATACATAACCACTGCAGCTGACACCATCTCCATAGAAAATATTCAGTGAGTTCTGTATGAATGCCATATATCAAGCGAACACGTAAGTGTCCTCATTATTCATGAATCAGACAGCACCCCAAGTGTACCCAGCATTAAATTGCTTTTGAACCATCTATAATCTCTAGAAATGTCTTCTTTCAAATTGCATTTTGCAGGGAAACTCAATTTGAATTCTGTATTGACTGCAGCTACATACAAGTCTATATATAGGTTTGAAGGTCACAACGACCTTGTTTCCTGAAGTAAAACTACTATATTTAAGGAACAAAACCCAGGAATTCTCTGCGTGTCACAGCACAAAGATTAGAGGTTGCCTGCTTGATGCTTTTCTGAATAATAATGATGGAAACTCAGTCTTTTGTTAAAAAGAGACACTTACCCTGTGCCCCAAACAGAAACAACATACTTGAAAGAGAAGCACAGAAAACCAAGGAACATGTCCTAGGCTGAGTTTGGTTAAAGTGAGTTTAACTGGGCTCTGTGCAAAGAAGGACACACAGAGTTTGGAGGAAAGAGCAGGAGAGTTTGGAGGTAGTATCCACACTCACAAATTGTTGCCTCTATTTAGCAAAATGAATGGTCAAGAACAGTGGTCTCCAAAGTGCTCTTAGCAAGAGCCATATTTGAGAAGCCGACAGCGGTGATTGAAAATACCTGACCTAATCCCACCTTGAATCTCGTCTCACATAGCATGCTAATGCTGAATTTTCACTACCTACCCTGTGTGTGCTAAACAGCTCTCACCAAAGTAGCTTTACAATTTTCCTTTAACTGCTTAATTTATGTGACGTGTCATAGTGTCATAGTAATGAAAGTAGTGAAATTATTCAGGTGGCTTCTGCAATATTTAGGCACAGGAACCTATCCAAGTCGTTCTGATCATCATGTAAAGGCACCTTAAAGCATAATAACATCTTCGCTTGGTTTTAAACTGATAATTTACAGCCTTGGAGATTTAATAATAAACTTGCCTTTCAAATATAATTAGTGTGATGATGGAGTCTGTTTCATTTCTGCTGATTACTTTCAAGGTGAACAACAGAAATGGAAACATATTATCAGTGTCTTGCCTGCCTTGTTTGAAGTTGTTTTGGTGATTGTGCGATGAGCGGTGTGTCAAAGAAGCATTAATTTTTTAAATTAAGATCTTCTCCATTATGGAAAACTTTCTAAGACATGATGAAAATTTAAGGCAAAATACCTAATAAATTGTAAATACCACATGAAGGATAAGAAAAAAAAACAATTTTAAGTCTAAAATGAAAATATTAATGATATATCAAAAAGTCAGTGGGGTGCAGAATAAACAGCCACTTTCATTCATAGCAGATGAAAAAGTGAGAATGGTATATTGAGCCTGACTGGACTGGGAGGCCTTGAGAAAGCCTCATGCCTACCCTCATGATCAAAGAGACAAGTACTATTTCCTTCATTTTTCTCTCCCTATAATTGGCTATTTTTAACTTGCTATATTTTACAATGACCTTTGAGATTCTCCATGTAGTCATTTCACAGAAGAAAATTCTAGGTATATGTAATTGTTTATTTTGACGAAAATGGTTCCATATTCTCTTTATTTTGTTGTGCACTTGGCAAAATTAGACACATCTAGGAAAATATATGAGCAGCTAGAGAGAAGAAACTGTAAAATAAATGATATCCATATGAGGATAATTTCTATTGCTGAAAGTATTTCAGATACACTAAAATGTGAGTCATTATAATGGCCAATTCCACTTAGGCTCACAAATATGGAACTGTAAAGAACGAAAGTAGCTTAAAATTACTGGTTTTCCAGCTTTCTTGAATTTTCCTTATGGTTTCATAATTGAAGTGATAAAATAAAAATTACAGGAACATTTACCATTGCTATAGGAATAAATCAATCTATCTTGGTTTATTAGTAGATTCTGAATAATAATCATGGAGGACTCTTCCCAAAATGAAGATGTTGCCAGGGTCTAACTTTTGTTTCTTGTGAAGGTCACACCAGATGGTCTTTATCTTCTTACCTTCTTTCTAAAGAATATACAAACTCTTTAAGTGGGAGCTATTTTGAAGCTGATTTTGGAAGCTCAATTAATTACTTCTCTGTTGCTCCAACAAAATACTGATAAAACAATTTAAGAAAAGAATTGTTGGGTCTGGGTTGCCTTACTCAGGACATTTATTTTTCTATGTCTACCCATTTACCTGCAAATTTCATAATTTCCTATTTTTTAGTGACTGGGTTGTGTAAATGTATCACATTGACTTTATCCTTTCTTCTGTTGAAGGACATCTAGGTTGTTTGCAATTTCTAGCTTTTATGAACAGAGCAGCATTGAACATAGTTGAGCAAGTGTCTCTGTGGTAGGATAAAGCAACCTTTGGTTATATACCAAGGGTGATAGGCTGCGAAGGAGAGTGAGGAAGGATTGTAGGAGCCAGGGGGTCAGGAACATCGCAGGAAAACCCACAGAGACAGCTAGCTTCGCTGGTGGGAACTCACAGAGTTTGAACCAACAACCAGGGAGCCTGTATGGGACTGACCTAGGCCCTCTGCATATATGCGACAGGTGTGTAGCTTGGTCTTTTATGGGACTCCTGGCAATGGGAGTAGGGACTGTCCTTGGTGCTTTGACTGGCTCTTGGGAATCTATCCCTCATGTTAGATTGCCCTGCACAGCCTGAATACAGGGGAAGGTGCTTAATCTTAGGGCAGCTTGATATGCCATGCTTTACTGATGCCCATGGGAGGATTGCCCCTTTCTGAATGAACATGGAGGGGGGAAAGAGGAGGGAGCAGAAGAAGAGGAAGGAAGGGAGGCTTCAGTTGGGATGTAAAATGAATAAATAAATTAATTAAAAAAGATTTCTGAAGAATTATGCTATAATATTGATGGAGATTTCACTGAATCTGTAGATCGCATTTGGTAGGATGGCCACTTTTACAATGTTAATGTTACTGATCCATGAGCATGGAAGAGCTCTACATCTTCTTATATCTTCTTCAAATTTTTTTATCTTCAAAGAATTGAAGTTTATATCACACATATCTTTTGCTTTGTTTATTTAGAGTTGTCCCAAGATACTTTATATTATTTGAGGCTATTGTGAAAGGTTTTCCCCTGATTTCTTTTCAGTCCATTTGGCATTTGTATATAGGAGGGCTACTGATTTTTGTGAGTTGATTTTGTATTCAGCTATGTTGCTCAAAGTATTTATCAGTAGTAGGGGTCCCCAGGTAGAAATTTTAGGGTCACTTATATATACTATCATATCATTTGCAAATAAAGTTACTTTGAGTTCTTCTTTTCCAATTTTTATCCCCTAATCTGCTTCAGCAGTCTTATTACTCTAGCTAAGACTTCAAGTACTATATTGACTAACTATGGAGATAGTTGACAACCTTGAATTGTTCCTGATTTTAGGGATTGCCTTGAGTTTCTCTCCATTTGTATTGATGTCAGATTGCTGTAAACTGCCTTTGTTATGTTTCCATATTTCCCTTTTATCCCTAATATCTCCGGGAATTTTGTCATGAAGGAATGTTGGATTTTGTCATAGAACTTTTCTGCATCTAATGAGATGGTTATATGGTTCTTAATCCTTCGGTTTGCTTATATGGTGGGTTGACCCATCTCTACATCTCTGAAATGAATCCAACTTGATCATGGGAAATGATTTCTTTAATGTGTTCTTTCCTTTTCGAATTTGGCTCTTTGGATATTCTTTCTCCTTCTATTAGTTAATCTGGATAAAGGCTTATCAATCTTATTGATTTTCTCAAAGAAGCAACTCTTCATTTCATTGATTCTTTGTTGATTGTTTCTCTTTTATTGATTTCATCTCTGAATTTGATTATTTCTTGACATCTATATTGTTAGGTTGATTTCTTCTTTTTGTTTTAGAGCTTCCAGGTATGCTGGAAGGTGTATTAATCTTTGAAAATATTTTAAGTCACTATACACTTGCATTTTAGAATTGTTTTCATAGTGTTTCTTAAGATTGGGTATGGTGTGTATTCATTTTCACTGACTTCTAGAAATTCTTAATTTTTTCTTAATTTTTCTCTTGACATATTTTTCATTCAGTAGAAAGTTGTTCAGCTTTTGGTTGTCTCTGATATTCAGTTTTAGTCTGTGATACTCAGATAGGATATGAGGTGTTATTTCAATGTTCTTCTATCTGTTGAGATTTGCTTTGTATTTAAGTATATATTCAAATTGGAAGAAATCTCCATAAAGTACATAGAAGAAGATATATTCCTTTGTGTTTGGATGTAATGCTCTGTAAATATCTGTTATGTCCATTTGGGTTATATGAGCAGTTAGTTACAGCATTTCTTTTTGGTTTTGTCTTGATGTTCTATCTAGGCAATAGTGGATATTTAGATTTTGCTTTATCTTATTATATTTTATTTTGTCATTTTTGCTAATGAGAGACAGAAAAGGGGTGACCCTTGAGGGTAGTGGTGATGGGGAGAAACTGAGATGAGTAGAGGAAGGCAAAACTATAATAATGATATAATATATGAGATAAGAATCTATTTTCTTTAAAAGGAAAAAATGAAATAAAAGAAGGAATCTTTCACAATAAGTATATGAGGATCATCTTGTGATTTAAGCTGTTGTAGTGTTTCTTTTATGAACTCGGGTGACCTTGTGTTTGGTTCATACATGCCAAAATATTCAATGTCTTCTTTGTGGATTTTTCCTTTGATCGCTATATAGTATCCTTTCTATCTCTTCTGACTAGATTTGGTTTTAAGTCTATCTTGTCGGATGTTAAAATGGCTACATCAGCTTGCTTCTTACATAAATTACCTTGGCATATCTTTTTCCATCCTTTTACCCTGAGGTGATGCTGATCCTTGGTGTTATGATGTTTTCTGGATTCAGCAGAAGGATAGATCCTGTTTTCTCATTCATTCTGTTAGTTTGCATCTTTATAATGGAGAATTGAGACCCTTTGATGTTGAGAGATATTAATGAGCAGTACTTGTTTATCTTATTTTGTTGTTGTTGTTGTGATGGTGGTGTGTGAGTGTGTGTGTGTGTGCGTGTGCGTGTGCGTGTGCGTGTGCGTGTGCGTGTGTGTGTGTGTGTGTGTGTGTGTGTATGTATGTATGTATGTAAGTGTTTCTTCTCTTTTGATTTGCTGGTCCAGGATTATTTATTCCTTATGTTTTCTTGAGTGTGGTTAATCTCTTTAGGTTGGAATTTTCCATTTAGAGCTTTCTGTCTGGGTTTTTAGACGTATTTCTTAAAATTTCTTTATCATGAAAAGTCTTATTTTCTCCATCTACTGTGATTGAAAGTTTTGCTGAGTATAGTAGTTTGAACTGGCATTTGTGGTCGATTTTAGTGTGTAGATTAGTCTGTTATAATGTGTTATTTGAGGTTTTTTTCCTCTTGAAGTTTTCAATATTCTTTCTTGCTTTTGTATATTTAGTGTTTTGATTATTATATGCCAAGGGTACTTTTTTCAGATACAGTTTATTTGATGTTCTTTATGCTTCTCGTACCTTGATAGGCATATCCTATAAGTTACAGAAATTTTCTTCTATGACCTAGTTGAAAATATTTTCTGTTTTTTTTGGCTTGATTTTCTTCTCCTTCTATTTCTATTATTCTTAGATTTGGTCTTTTCATTGTGTTCCAGATTTCCTAGATGTTGTGTCCCATTTTTTTTTTTTAAGATTTAAGGTTTTCTTTGATGGAGGTATCAATTTCTTCTATTGTGTCTTCAATGTCTGAGATTCTCTCTTCCATCTCTTGCATTCTATTGGTGAGGCTTGCCACTAACATTCCTGTTTAAGTTCCGAAACTTTTCATTTCCAGATTTCCCAAGGTTTGGGCTTCTTTACTGATTATATTTTCACTTTCAGATATTGAACTTTTAAAATCATTTCCTTCTATTGTTTGCTAGTGTTTTCATAGATTTCTTTAAGAACCTCTAATCATATTCATAAAGACAATTTTAGGATTGTTGTCTTGTACTTCAATTATGTTGCAATGTTTAAGGCCTGCTGTGGTAGGGCTGTTGGTCTCTAGAGACATATTGTCCTGGCTATTATTATTTGTATTTTTACACTGGCATCTGGGTTTGGGGAGATATATACTCTTGTCTTTGTTTTGTGGGTATTTGGTTCCTTGGTTTCTGTTGCCCTCTTTTGTTTTTAGGAGATTATGGTGGTATACATTTCCTGTTAGAAAATTCTTCTCAGATTCTGATATATATTGTATGGCCACATGGAATTTCAGTCAAAATGTGTTTCTAGGTACTCGGAGCTGACTGTTAGGAATAGAGATGTGTGAGTAGTAGGAGAGTTGAGCGGGATCACAGAAGGAAGAAAAGCAGGGTATTCTACCAGGATGTGCTTAGTCACCTTGGACTGGGACAGAGAGTAAGGCGAGGCCACAATAGGTAGTCTACTACAGAGCTGGGGATAAGACTGGGGTATTGGATGTGGAGGAGAGTAGGGAGAGTGAAGATTTGAAGTTCACCTACCTGCTCAGCTGGCCTGTTTTCTTCTCTGGTAGGCTTGCCTTGAGGATGGCAGAGAAAGCCTCCTAGAGTCAGGGCTGGTAGAACAGGATGAGTGGAGAGGAAAGCTCCAGAGTACTATCTGAGTGATCTGCTGGAGATCTTTGGTCAGAGAGGAGGGCGGTGGAGGCCACAGCAGGTGGCCTGCTATAGAATTAGAAGTGAGACCTGGAGATTGGACTTGGAGGAAAGGAGGCAAACCATAATGATCTCCAGTTTACCTAGTGGCTTCCCTGGCCAGAGTGTCCTGTGGTTCCCAGGGAATGCCTTTTGGAGTTGGAGGCTAGGATAAACCAATGTATAGAAGGAAGGAAGGTTGGATGAGAGGGTCTAAATAATCTGTTGGATATGAGGGCAGAGAGGTAGGGAAAAGCTGCAGCAGATGGTCTGCTGAAGAGCTGGGAATGAAACTGGAGGATTGGATTTGGAGTAGTAGGGGTGGGAGAGGTGAAGATTTGCAGTTTATCTGTCTGTTTCCCTGGCCAGAAAGCGTGAGTACACCATCTTAATTTTTCATAGAAAATTGGTACTTATTTTTTGATAGAATTGTTAAAATAATGTGTCCAAGCAGCCAGCTAGTTTCAAGTTAAAAACAAAACCTCTTAACTCTATGAAGCTAGAATTTATTAAAAACAGATTATACTTAATGATGCACACTAAACACAAAATTATTTAGTATGTAACTTTAACAAGCTTAGTTATTGATGAAAACAAGAGTTTCAGGCATAGTCATTACTTAGTTTGCAATCAATCCAGTGTTTTCTAAAAATCATTAACAATGATTATTAAATGCGTTTTTACTACTTTTAATTAACCATTGATTTATTTTGAGAAATGTTTGATTTGGGGAACAACAGGGATCTTATTCTTAATTTTTTTTATAAATAAGTTAACTTATTTGTGATGATTGTTTGTTTGTTCCCAAGGGTAACCTACACAGATAAGTACACCCAGAGACCCAAAGGTAGGGATCTAGGAGTCATCAGAGCGTGAAATAGAATAGTGTTTACAAATTAAGGAAACAGAGTCATCTATGTGACCTAAACGTGAAATACATGTAGCACAGATGGAATTTTGGAAATTAAATAAAACCAGCTTCTAATAATCATTAAAGTAAGCTGATAATTATATATTTTACCTCAAAGATTAAGTAAATAATGAAACACAATGGATAAACAACTAAACGTGGTATGTTATCAAGGTGGTATGATCATACAATGGCCAACATGAAATAGAGGAAGAAAAAAATAAAAACCAAAGGTCTACAGAGTATCTATTCTTAGTGATTTCATGCTGACCTTCCTCATTCCCACTTCCTCATTTCTGTTTTATATGTGGATTTAATTAACTAGCCATGTTCACTTGTGGATGTGTGTGTCACATGCTTGTATGTGTGTGCTCTTGTGTACACGTGTCTTTGTGTCTTGTCTGTCAGTTTCTTTCACAAAATACAATATTTTTTTCTTGAATATTTGCTTTACAATTTGGGGCATTGATCATATATTCTAATGCTATGTTCCAGCACACTCACATACAGGCAGACTTTGTGTTCTTTGTGGTGTAAAGAATCATTCATTCATCACCATGAAAATGATGCACTTGCAGGTCAAATCTCTCTTTAGGTTTAGTTATATTATGGTGGACCAGTTATGGAAAAAAAAAAACGTTCAAAACTGATCTGTCATAGTCACATAAAAATAATAAGAACAATAATCCAGTATTTCAGGTGGCAAGATGACTCAAAAGTTAAAAGCTTGTACTACTCTTTAAGAGTACCCAGTCTCAATTATCAACACCTATTTTGGGCAACCCATCACCAAATGTAACTCCAACACCAGGAGTCTCTGAGGCCTTTGGTCCTTATAGGTGTTGGCACTCATGAGCACAGATTAAACAGACATATACATAATTTAAAAGTAAATATTCTGTAACCATAAAATCACAATAATATGGTTGCCTAAAGAAGTCCTATAAAAATGGCAATTTCAATTCAATGTGGATAGAAGAGATTATAAATGGTTCTGCTCCTACATGAAGGGTGTCAGGCAATAAATGACTGCTTACAGAAGAAGAATCAAGAATTATCCTTCTTCAAGACTGAGTTCCCTTTTAGGTTATCCAATCCTAAATTTTAAGCCCTAAACACTTATAAACAGATGCAATAACAAATGACTCAGTAGTGTGCATGTGTGTGTGCCTGTGTGTTGCAATCATAATTGTAGGTGACGTAAATTTGAGAGGCATCACGGTACAGAATATGGAGGAGTCAGAAGGATGACAGGGAGGCACAGAAATTATGTAAATACAGAACCCATATATGAAAATTTCAAAAAAAAACATTCAAAAAGAAAATGAGACAAAGTGTATGTTTACCATCTCATTCTGATAAATATGCTTTTTGCATATAAAAGGAGATGGTTGCTCCCTCTTCTTTAAGAAACATTATAGTTCAGTGTAAATTTCAACAAAGTTTCATTATATTTTTATATTCGTACAGAAAGTCCTTTAATATGAGTCACCCTGTTATTTTGCATAATGCATATAATGTGAATAAAAACAAACATCAGCCTAAAAATATGTTTTTAAAAATAACCCAATCTCTGTTAGTTTTCACAGGCAAATTAAAGAAAAGATAAACTAAAGACGGGGTGATTAAGCAAATTAATTTTGTCATAATAGTAAGGGCTGAAAGTCTAAGATGAAGTTGTACAAGGTCTAGCTTCTCCCAGAGATTCTTTTCTTAGTGTACTGATAGCAGTCTATTTACTGTGTCCTCACATAGTCTTTCATGTGTGCTCACGTGTTTCTGGGTTCATCTTGTACAAGTACACTGCTCATACTGGGTTGGAATTTAATGCTCATGACCTATTTTAGCTTCACATCTCCTCACAGATCTTATTACCAACTTTAGTAACTTTGGTGAGACTATAAAATATGAGTATAAGGGTCACAGTCCCCATCAAAAACCCTAAAAGGCCTTTTTATTAAATATATGCAATAGTCCTGTACCTGGCAATGCAAATGTATTTTATTACTTGAAAAATTTGGGATGTAGTAGTTAAGTGAGTTACAAAGTTTAAATATCGTATATTTAACTCATAGAAGGAAGACAGTCTAAAGCATTGTATTACAACAAAGCATAATTTTACCTTATAAAGTTGTGAATTGGCTACTTGAATTGGATGCAAACTTACATTGTTGTTCTTCTTTTCCCCTTCTGGGTTAGGCTTCATGCATAGCAGCTGGGTTTGTTCAGGAATGAGATGGTAGACTGATCAGGTTTCTGATAACTGTCTTTGTAATGACTAGGGTCAGTCAATTCTCTCTCAACATAATCTCTCATCATTCAGCACTTAAATCTAGGTTGTCCAGTTTATGTGCAAGTTCTCAGTCTCTAATTACTTCATATGAGCTGATGTTCTGTCGACCAAAGCTAGATTCACACACAAGTCAGATTCAGAACAAACAGTTATAGATAGATTCCACATGAAGGGAATGTCTGAAATGTCTCAATATCAGTATGAAAACAGAAATGTATGACAATGTTAACACTCTTACAAAACCCTAAAATGGCAACTGTGCTGTTAACAGAATATCTGCTATCAACAGCCACGGTGCCCTATCCATCTTCTATGCCAAGACTACATTAGTCCAGTTGTGTTCCTCAAGCACTTGGGATTGTTAAGTGTGTTGTTGCATTTTAGTGGCTTCTCACAATGAGACTAGCCTCTAGCCAACTCCCTGAACTTCAAGTTGCCACTCTCAGCATTAAGTACATAAAATAAACCGAGAATGTAATTATCATGGGATCATCTATGCAGTTAGGCTAATTTTCTAAATATCTAACCCTTGGAAACAATTACCTGTGTTCAAAGCTCTCATGATTTCAAAATAAAATTTATTATCTTAATGTAAGTGAGTGGTTTAAATTGCCACATTTTTTCTACCTGCTATTCCTTCTAAAATCAGAAAATGTCATGTACTACCTTAGAGAGGATTCTAATTTTAGAATAAAATGAGTAGCATCTTAGTTTGAAAATTTGTTAAATTTTAAGTGTGTGTGTGCGTGTGTGTGTGTGTCTGTGTGTGTGTCTGTGTGTGTGTGTGTGTGTGTGTGTGTTGGACATGTACCGTGGTGTGCACATATATGTGGGGGTATGTTCTGCTCAGCAGTACTTACCTCTATGAGGGGCAAAAGTCAAATTTTGGTGTCCCATTATGCTGGTATCCACTACTGAACCTAGACCTTGTCTTTTCCACTACACAGGCTGTCCTGAGAATCCCCTGGTATCTATCTGTCAATCAGCACTGGACTTAGATTTGCGTGCCACAAAGCTTGGATTTGTAGGTGCCAGAGATCCAGGCTTAAGTTCTCAACCTTTTAAAGTAAGAACCTTATCCACTAAGCCATATTTTCAGCCCTACATGTTATTTTTTTTACTATTAGTTTAATAAATATCTTGATAGCAGCACCCAGAAAGTATAGAAATACATGACTAAGATTGTGTCTGTCCTGAGAATTAGAATTTCAAATTCTGTAAACTTCCTGCAAAATCCTTATTTATTCTTAAAATCAAAGCACAGAAAATACCTTTATCATAACATCCTCAGCCTAAGGTGGTACCTAGTCCTGTAAACATGTACAATGCTGCATAACGGTCACTTGCACCCAGTTCAAATCATTATTATCACTACACTGTTTGGCCCTCTACCACTATTCATTATCTTTCTGTTTGCTCTGTAAGCCTCTAGCCACCAACAGTGTCCTGCAGTGTCCCTTTGTCCTGAATGTGAGCAGCAAAATAAGTTCTTACGCTCAGAGTTTCGATTTGAAGACGATTCTCAATTGTGGATTAAATGGATAGGGTAAGATGTGCTGGGAATTTCTGTGCACATTACTGGAACCAGAAGTGACAAAGCATTTGACTCTGATCCTTAAAGCAGTCTTCAGAGAGGAGAGGCCACATGATCATGAATGCAGCTTGTGCAGGGGCAGACGAAAGTACAGCATCTCTGAACAGAGATCTGACACTATGTCAGAATATCTTGTTCTTCCATGGGAAATTGCACTAG
>CABHPQ010132536.1:0-41319 GCA_902168405.1 Peromyscus aztecus | reverse complement strand
ACTCAGCATGGGGCAAAGAGAGCCACAGAAGGTAGACCAGCAGACCCGCACAGTGCTTTTTATAAATAATCAGACCCAAAATATAAGTTATATGACTCCAGGCGTTTAGAAGGAAGAGATATACAAACCAACTGTAGTTTAAGCTGTGTAGATGGGAAGGACATCACATATCTGCTCCCTTCTCCTCAATAGGGTGCATCTGGCACCACTAACTGATCGTTGCAGGGTTTGCAGATGACATTAGATGCGTCTCAGATTCTTCTTGATGAAGCTTAAGCAGCTTCTATCAGCCAATCCAAGGTACCAATGCTCAAGAAGCTGTCAGACATGCCCAGTCTAAACCAGTAACCTGGCAGGTCCATGCATGGCACTTGGTCATTCAGTCTACATCATCACGGCTCGAGTATCTTCCCTCCTCAGCCTTATCTTCATCACGAAGGTCACTGTGCATGTCTTCATCACACAAACTGGAGGCGTTTTTACTGAAAGACACTGTAATTTTGATGTAGAACTCGGCCGGGACGGAAGAACCTGTTCATTCTCTGCTTTTGAGCTTCGCTTTCAGTGGCTAAGTCTGTTTCCTAATGACTTCAGCATAACCCTTTCCTTTACTGACCCCTAATTCCACTCAAAACCCAACATGTTTCAAAAGAAAGAAAGAAAACAAAGGGAAGAAAGGAGAGAAGCTCTGCCCACTGTCTCTTTTAGTCCGGGGTTCTCTCTCATGATGGAGCTATGATACCATAAACCTATATTTTAATTTTAATGCATTTGTGAATCCATAAGAATGGGTAAGGCGAAAGTAGACTCTAGGCAGGGAATACCCAATAGAATTTCTGTAATAAATGGCAAAGGAACTCAGCCAAAGAGAAGAGTCAAGGGAAGCCTCTTGTAGGGAGAAGAGCATTCCACAGCAAGGTAGAGGACGTTCAACAGTGAAGTTCAACACCATCTGGCTTCTCTTGGGCCTTTTGGTGAAGTTATTTGAAAGAGGCAGCAGCTATGTGTGCAGATGAATAGCCTGCTAAGGGGCTTCCTGGCCCTCTAGAAAACAGGGACCCCAGCCCTAGCTCCTGTAGCTCTGGGCTCTTCTACGGCAGCTGAGCAGGTCCAAGGCATGCAACCAACAAGGCTGTAGGGCCAGAAACACAGTCACCTGACTTCCAAAAGATGTTTCATGGAACTTTATCTCCATGGCAGATGAAGACATTCATCTGCTCACAAGAAAGCTTTTCCAGTGTGGAAATCAGATGAGAATATGTTTACATGTAGGTATAAGGTAGGTAAATGTAGGACAAGGAAAATCTTAAAACTTAATAAATAGAACAAAAATTCTAAGTTGAATAATTCTAAATCGAATAAATGAAGAGGATATACTTCATGAGATAGATTATGAGTCATCACTTCCTGCTGCCTCCGAACTCAGTGCTACAAAGAAACAAGGGGCCAGTGAAGGAGAGGAACGCAAAGTCCTTGATCCACCAGGCCACGGAGACTACTACCTAGATATGAGCAAGCTTGCCAGAGAGCGTTTCATCTAGTTCCCACCGGACAGCCATGCTGATGTGGAACTCAGCCACGAGGTGCACACGTGCTATTGATGTGTGTGTGTGTGTGTGTGTGTGTGTGTGTGTGTGTGTGTCCACGGCAGGCAACTTAGTCCAACCTAAATCTGAAGGAGCATCACAAGACACAAACAGCAGCAACAATAACAAAAACAAACAAACAAAAAACCCACAAAGGCCAGGGTTTATCCCAATTCCCAACTTCAAGAGTATCGTGGAAAAAAAAAAACCAAAAAACAAAAACAAACAAAAGAAAAACACCCAAAGAACAAACTATGGGCAGGGCCCCAGCTCTCAAAACTTGCCTGAATGGTAGCAAGGAGCTCAGAACTGGAAATTCCAAGTCCAGGAAAATCACTGCCTCCCAACCCCAGCTTCTACAGGCCCGTGTTCTTGAACTGGGGAAATCAGGACTTGGATGAAAAGTGAAAGTGGACAATTGACGTGATCTGTCATGTGACCTGGCCAAGATTCTTACTTCCATTTATATGTTGGACGTACCGGAAAGGGCCACATCGACGACAAGGGTGAAAACGCAGTGGTGGCTTCCTTCCAACTGAGCAGAGGCAGTTTGGGTCTGCATTGGCCCTGCTTCCTGGGGCTGGCCCAGTCAATGCATCCTGCCAGAGACTGTTCTCTCCCCAGCAGTGACACTGCAGTATGTCAGCTTCCACCAACCTCTGACTCCTAGAGAATGCTAGAGCACGCCACGTAAGGAGATACCTAAGTCTCCCCATACCTTACGAAAGCATTTGTCTTAGTTTCCTGGAACAGGTCTGGGTGGGTTAGAGGAAACTGGACGGATCTTCTGATTCTAAAAGTCTTAGAATGTCACTTCCAGAAGGAAGACTTCTAACTGGACTTCTCTTCCCCTCCCTCCCCTTCCCCTTCCCTCCCCTCCCCTCTCCTCCCCTCTCCTCTCCTCCTCTCCCTTCCTTTCCTCTTCTCCCCTCCCTCCCCTTCCCCCTCCTCTCCTCTCTTCTCTTCCCTTCTTCCCTCCCACTCCCCCTCCCTCCCCCTCCCTCCCTCCCTCCCTCCCTCCCTCTCATCTTCCAGTTGAGATGTGTGCCTTTCAGACTTCTCCACAATAGCTTCTCCACAGCGAAGTCATCATTAGATGTGAGATTGCTAAGTTGAAGCTTGCTCCTGAGATCTTCCGAAGGTCTAGTTCAGTGCAAAGCTCATGCCATGGTTCATCAAATGTTTCTGGCTAGGAAAGAGGTGTAGAGTGGGAAGTTCATTCATATTTGCTCAGGATTTCTCTGGTGTGTCCTGGGATTGAAGAAACCAAGACAATCAACCATCTTAACAAGGAGGGAGAGCGAAGGAGAAAAGATGGGAGATGGATTGGGAAGACAGAGGAGGAAGTGAATTAAATGAAATTCAGCTGGGCCTGGGGCGGAAGCCCCTATGCTCTGACTTGGTGGCATGACTAGGGTCCTCTTCCTACTGAAAAGACGGAAGCTGAGTGACAGGTGAGTTCCTGGGACCACGGGGAGATGTGATGAGCTCATCCCTATGAAGGAGCAAAGGGGCATTGGGCCAGACTTTATCCAGTCATCACTGAAGCGTGAAAATAGACGTATTCTATTCATTTGGAAAGCACCTTTGGAGAAGGTACCTTTGTCAGGTTCTATGCTAGATAAATAAGAACAGACCCTGCCTCCTAGGAGACCAGAGGAAGCACGCTAAGGAAATGTGCCACATGCTGCCTGTGGTGTGCCTGTGGCTGAAAGCCTGCACACAGTAGGTACACACTGCAGGCAGTTGGTCCCTGGGATTGACACACTCACTACCCTGGGAATCTTGAAGAACAAGGTGTTTTGCCGTTCATGACAAGCTGTCTGCAGGCGTCCTTGCATGTGAGTAAGAGACCCATTGCCTTGTGTGTTTCAAAGGAGCACATAGGCTTTGGCTTAAATTAGACCTGATGTCATGGACAGGTGGACACGAGGGACTGCTGGGTCAGCAGACACTGGCCGGAGGCCCAGGGAAGAGGAGGCCTTGAGAAGTCTCTACTAAGCTCAGGGCACATGGAGCAGATATTCCCCCAGATGACAACCTGCCTGCTCTTTCCTGGGCCTCCCATTTTCTAATGCTCCCAGGGCCAGTGGCCAGGCAGCTGTCCCCTAGCCCACAGACATGGCACAACAGGCCTGAGAAGCAGGTCATGGCCCAGTAAAGATGGATTTGATAACTTTCTGCCATAGGCCACCAATTAGAGACCCGGCAAACAGAGTGAACTAGCCCACAGATTTCTTGGTTGGTCTTGAACTTCCTTAAAGTCTGACTTCCACAAGTCTGACACCATATCTATTGAGTTTTATTCACTATTGACAAGTTTTCTTTCCTAAAGCTTGATGGCTTCTCCTCCTCTAGAGTATTTGTAGGGAATGTATTGCCTTATGGAATCAAATATGTTTATGAGTGATTTCTGAACAGCAAAAACATTGTAGGAAGCTCTTTCCTCCAGGGTCAGAGGGAAACAGATAGGAACTGTCTTCTCAATTAAATCAGCCAGCCTGAATTAAGCATCCTTTTTAATCCATGTCTCTTTTCCTCCCCGACCTTGTTTCTGCTTGGGGGCGGGCATGACAGTGAAGCAGGACTTGTTTTCTTGCTTTCAAGAATCCTCAAGTGATTGGGGTTGCTTCTTGTCACAGGGAAGAGCTTTGGAGCTCAGCTTAGCAAGCACACTCATAAATGCAGCCTTCCCGCGACCATCTGCCTGCTGTATGCCGTGATAACAAATTACTTAAACATGGCAGGCTAAGTAGGAAGGGAAATGGGTGTGTGGAGGGAGGAGCCAGGGAGGCTTCACAGAGAGGGGGCTTCAAGTTGAGACTTGAAGGATGCATAAGAGTGTGTTGCACACTTAACACTAGCAATGGCCCTCAGCATCCATGAGTCGGATGGGACAAGCATATGAAAAAACAAACAAACAAACAAACAAAAACCCCAAGTTTGTATGGGGATTGCCCTTTGAGGACAAGCAGACTGTCCTAAGAGGGGACTGGGCGACTATTTCAGCCAGGTGAGATTTCCTTCCAGAATGTAATTAGGATTCGGGTTCCAGTCGCTGCCCTTGAAGATGCCAAGAAGTCCCATGTTCACCATTAGTAATAGAGGGGTTTTTTTTTTTGTTGTTTTTTTTTTTTTAAGGTGAGCTAAAGGCTTGCGGAAAGCTTTTTATAAACCTGAGGTTAAAAACAAAGAGGCTGCGGCTCTGTTCACAGTTAACTCGAAATTTCTTCACCAGTGTTCACTCCCCAGGCTGGCCTGAGTTTGGGGTTCTCTACACCTGGTTTCTTTCTTGCTTTGTCCATCCTCCTGTCTGCTCCAAAGCCCCTCTTCCCCCCTGGGCTGCTGGGCTCCGGCCTCTGCAGCGGCAGGCATTTTCTTGCCTACTTCTCTCCCTCGCGCCGCCTTCTCAGCTGTCAGAACCTGACTCAGCCGGAGCTGTGTGGGAACCGGCATGCAGTGAATCACCGAGAGGAGTTTCGGAAGGGGACCGACCGGTCACCTGGCTACCCCCTCGTCCATCAAGCACATCTTGTTCCTGCCTCGCTGGCCGTTTTCACAGAAGCTATTTTTGTGAGTGAGGCCATACCCCTGGACTCCAGGCAGAGTATGAAAAGCAGAGAGGACACGGTGTGGTCGGTCAGAATCGTGTTTCCCAGGGCACTGACTGGGATTTTGACAAGACACAGCTGGCTGAGGGAGTATGCTGGAAAGCTCAGCCCTGGGGTGAGGAAGAAGAGGAGGAGGAGGAGGGGCCCTTTAAATAGCAGGCCGCTTCACTGTTTCTATAAATGAAAAACGGTACGTTTCCACTGAGCGCTGATTACAAAGACGGGCTTTTATTAGACAGCTGGACCAACCCATAGGCCAGCCCTTGAGGCTCTATCAGGGAAAATTTCCCTGCGGCTCATAAACATGGTTGGCTGCACCTCTCTGTTCAGTGCCAAGGCTGTTTGTTACTGATTTCTGCCTGTGGATTCTGCCCACGCCATAAACGAGTGGCCTGTCAGGGATACATGTAGTGTCATGGGCCAGAGCCTTGTTCAAACGCTGCCAGACTTAATTATCCCTTCCATTTGTGTGTTTACCTGAGCGCTGTTCACCCTCCTTGAAGAGACTGAAAAGAAACACAGGTGCTCCGGCCTGAGGGGTGGGAGGAGGAGAGAGATGGAGAGGGTGGGAAAGGCCTCCAAAGCCCTGCAGCTCTCTCCATGGAGGAATGTTGACAGTACCTTTAATCAGCTCAGAAATCCCTCTTGAAAATGCGGGATGAGGTGGGTGGGAATGTGGGAATGTGAGACAAGCTGTAACTCTTCCTAAACCACCTGCCTCGCAGCCACCTCGCTCTTAGGAAGCCGAGCTTCATGGCTCATGGCAGGTTGAAGTGACCCAACTCATTGGACAATGATCCCGAAAACATGGTGGCCCACGTGGTTGAGAAGTCAAGCTGGGTAAGTCAAAACCTCGCTGGCCAGGTCTCCACCTCACTCCACTGTTGTCTCTTAATTAGGCATAAATATTAACAGCTAATATTTACCAAGAGTCTAAGCTATGGCAGGCAACCCACTGAGTGTTTCATATTGTCCAACTCCATACATTTTAAAGCTTTATTTTACATCTTTCAAATGTAAGATGAAACAGAGTATGCATACAGTCCTAAGTTCAACCCCCATGGATGCTAAAATAAACTTTTTTTTAATTCACAATTATTATCGTTCTTGTGGGGGAGGCATATGCG
The DNA here is from genome assembly GCA_902168405.1 of Peromyscus aztecus. Lineage (NCBI taxonomy): Eukaryota > Metazoa > Chordata > Mammalia > Rodentia > Cricetidae > Peromyscus > Peromyscus aztecus. The sequence continues at coordinate 34,995 of CABHPQ010132536.1, read as the reverse complement.
TGCTGTAGTGTGAGTGTAGAATCAGAGGATAAATTTGTGGAGTTGGTTTTCTCCTTCTGTCTTTACACATGTTGGGGATTGAACTCAGGTTATCAGTCGCGAGCAGCAAGCACCTTTAACCAATAAAACATCTTGCTGGCCCTAATCCTAACAGCTCCATGAAATGCTTTGTAGTTCCAGATCAAGCCACCAAAAAAACACTCACAGCATCACTACTGGAAAGTGGTATGGCCAGGAATTAAAAAATAAAAAACTGGGTTGAGGTCCACAGTCCTGACCACCATCTCCTGGTACCTCCATTCACTCTACGCTGGTTCCTTCTATATATGACTATTCCTCATGCTTCATTTCACCTCCCCATCTGTCTTCCAAGACTTTCCCACAAAAGTGTGGGGTTGTTGTACTATTATTCTTGCAAATGGCAGATTTCATTGGTTTGGATGGTTAGTGTGAGATTTTCTGCTAAAACATCTAGAGACGTAGGAACCGTGAAAATGCAGAGAGAAGTTCTCCCCAGTCCGTCTGCCATGAAGGCAGAAGGGGCTCTCCCGAGGGACCGCCTTCTTTGGAAACCCAAGAGGACCCCGAGCCCCTCAAAGTATCCACACCTCCCTCGTCTATTCTAAGCCCCTCTGTGAGAGAACAGTGCAGAGGCCACCACTCAAGCAGTGCCCACAAAATAAAGGACTCTCCCAAACACGCTAAGCCAATCCAGTTCTTAGCTCTCACAGTAGCCCTGGGGGAAAAATACTGGGTCTAGAACACTCGAGCAAATAAATCAGCTAGATGCTCCACGTAGAGTCCTCAATTATAAAACGTCCCTCCTCCTCAGAGGACAGTAGGTTGGCAGAAACCCACATGTTCCAAAAGCAGGAGTCCCAGGCATCTTGTGGGATGTCCACCCCCCAGTGGGAACAGAAGGCAAGCACATCCACTTCCCAGATGGCTAGTGTTGGAAGGCAGGGGACTGGCTGGACCCCAAGCCCTTTCCTGACCTGCTCTTGGATTGGGGTATTGGGGTGGAGGCTGCTCCTCTGAGAAATGCGTTTGTCCTTTGCTTGCAAAACATCTTTGAGTGATTGATGAACTTGTCCCAGGGCAGAAAGGCATGGCACCAGCATCTGAAATATAGCCGCTTTAAAAGAAAATATTTCACTGTTTCAGGAAGCCTCAGCTACCTGGACGTATAACAGGATCAAAAGGGATCAGATTACAATGGCAATCTGTGGTAGGGACGCCACAGCCCTGTGAGATGAGTCATTGCCGTGGCCGGCCATTTGTAACAAGATGAGAAATGCATTCACACAAAGCTGTGACCTCTGCTTTCTTCATTGGCTAAGTGTCCCTGGAAGCGGGTCCAGCTCCCAGTAGGAGCCATAACTCTTTCTCAATAGATTATGCCTGCCTTGGGAAATGGGTTGGAGACCTCCAGTCTGCAGGTGGGAAGGTCACAGACCACATTGACCCAGGGCACATGGTGGCTCAGGACAGTGCCCACCTCAGAATCAAGAAGATGATGTTAACTTTGATCCTTTGACCTGGTGTCCACAATTATTTCATCCACAATTAGCTGGGCCTTTAATTCTTCTTACATAAAAGGTAGATATGAGATGAGTAAGACTTTTATTGGCAGTGGTATTGTGTAGACTAAATCCTGTAAGCACCCAATAACAGCACACATAAAGCAGAGCTTCCTCAAGGTTGAATAACACCATAATAAGGGATTTTTATGAGTTATGTTCCTTCTCTGCCACTTATAAGTTGTGTGACCTTGGAGAAGAATCATAGTGATATCTACTTCATAGAGTTATTGTAAAGATTGATGAGATCATTCATGGAGAGTGTTTCATATAAAAGGGTTCAGTAGCATTTGCTACCATCCATTTAGATATTACACACCCATATTCCATCTCTTTGTCTCAGTTAGGGGCAGGGTGTGCCTCCAAATGACTCCTGTGGTCTCAAGGTTGCCTGGAACAGACTAGCAGCGACAAGACCCGTGCCCCACTTCTTAGGGGCCTGCCTGGCCGTTGCGACTCCTCAGACTCGCCCTCTGCTGACCTCCCAGACTTAGCCTCTGTCTTCTCAGCTGCTGGGATCTCAGGATCCCAGAAGTGAGATCTCTGCTTCGCCACCCCCCCCTCCCTTGGCCTGTCTGTTCTATTACTGCCGGTATCCTGGTGGGACAATTTCAGGCATTAGAGTAAGAAATCTAAAGAGATACCATTTTCTGCCTAATCTGTTTTCTCCCCGAGGGTCAATTTGGCTGCACTTTTCCTTTGAAATAAAAAGAACCTAGAAACCAATGAGCAAACACCTTATCATTGAGGACCATCTGCAGGAAATGCCGTGCAGTGTCTCCAAGGTCAAAGCTGTCTGTTCTGTTCTGCCTCCTGCACAGAACAGCAGACAGGCAGTCCGGATGGGAGCGCACAGGATCATGAGGGGCCTGGGCAGGAGCACGCAACGTCTCTTCAACTGAGTCTAACAGTTCCCTCTGCAACCCATCTCTACAAGTTCACGTGTGCCTTTATCAGAAACATCCATGATCTCTTGGAGGAAGCTGAGGGACAGGAAAAAAATTGACAGCAACCTTGAGCCTGTTCTTGGCTCTTCCCTTCTCTTGGATCCCAGATTTTCATTTTTTTAAAGAGTACCATCTGTTCTTCTTGTAACTTTCTTGTCGAAGGAAATAATTTTGATTTTTGAGACTGTATGGGTTCTCTCTTTCATGCTCCTAGTCCGGTTCTTCTGACTGCATGGGTGGGGAAGGGAGTTAAGAGGCCAGTTTCTGTTGTTCCATCAAAGAGACTGACTCCCACCAGGTAAGGCTGAGCCCTGGGTTGCTGGGCTATTGTGCAGAATTAGAGGACGGCAGTGGAGTTTTCTTTCGAGGGCTGGGAGACCTAGCCAAGGTGATGGAAGTGTTCTGTCTATGGTGTGAACACAACAGTCAGATGTGGTTACTGAAGTGGGGAAGTACACTTTAAATTTTAATTCATTTCAATTAGCCTCCCTCCTAGTCTAAATGTAAATACACAGGCATTTAAATAGGTGGTACACTTAGGGTTCTATGTGTGGGAGGGGCTTCAGGGAGTTGAGAAGAGCTGAGCTCCAACTACAGCAGGCTCAGGCCCACTGCCCCCCTTTTCTGGCCCTTTCCTGGTAGATGATCCTTCCACAAACCACTACCAACTAACCGAGCATTTCATAAAGCAGTTTCCTCTAGCATATGGCCACATCAACTTTGAAAAAAATGATTATAGCTTCAAACTATTATTGCTGTATGGGCTTTGCTGATCTAACTACACTCTTCAAATATTCTAGAACAATAAGGATAATAGAATAATAATAAAAGTAGTAAAATCCGACTGTTTCATTTAAATGTTAATGCCAATGCAAACCTTAAAGCATTTTACTGAGAAGGTCAGAGAGAAAAGGTGCTGCAATCCATTAGCAATGTCTGCTGAGGTTGGAGCCATGGGTGAAATGCTAACATTGGCTCTCATATTGGCCAATATGGTCATCATTGGTCTTTGTAGCTTTGCTTCAAGAACTATTGAACTAAATTATGCCATCTATCCAATCTGTCAAATATAGGTGCCTATATAAAGTCTATGCTTATAAATTTCTATTACAGCAGCTGCCTCGTGTTTTCTTTCTCTTTTCCCAATATCTTTAATGTACTAAGCCTCTTGACAAGATAAAACTAAAATATATAAGTATCTATATATATACTTCAATTTTTGTTGGATGAAGGCTGAGGTAGGCCAGTGAGATTTTATTAAGAAAAGAGAATCCAGTCTTCCCATAAATTTACCTCTGGGTTGATAGACAACAAAAGCAATCGGCTCCCATTTTTCTCCAGCTCTGTTGTGGGAGAGGCTTTTACACTCTTAAAGAGAGGTTGGTCATCATTTTCTCACTTGAGTGTTGTAAGTTGACATGGAAAGGGCAGGTCACATGATGAAGAGAAAGACGCTCAGACTGGACAGATGCCTTACAGATGGTCACAGGGCTCGTTTTCTGCCTCGTGCAGGATTGATTCCAAGGTTGGAACCAAGATCAGATCCAGCATTGAGATTACATCTGACCTGTTGTTTTAACTTTTGGCACAGTGGCTGCACCCTAACCTACTGCTCTGTCAGCCAGCAATTGCAACTCCACAGTTACTGGCCTGCTTCTCTAGAGGCAGCCTGGCCACTCAGGCCGCTGTTCCCACAGGCACTGGCTCTGTCGCTCCCGCTAAAGGTAGCTTTAACTGAATCTCTCTCATTCTATTTATAAATAAAACTCAAAATTCAAGGGCTGGGGTGAAAACCTGCGAGCTCAGAGAGGCTGAGTTGCAAATTGCTAACTGTCTCCCCTTGCTGACGTCTCTGAAAGACCTGTGCTTCCACTCTGCCAAACCAGAAAAGGCTTGGCCGCTCCAAACCCCTCCCTCCTACTTCCTGTGTCTCTCTGTCTCTCCCAGATGCCCTCTGAGGCTCTATGATTACTTTCTGTCAACTAATTGCTAACTTAGCCTCCTGACCCAAGGTCAATTTTATTTAATCATCACAAATGCAAACTTGGGGCTCACAATGCGATCGAATATCCCCCAACACTGACCAGCAGAGGGGGTCTATGGCAGGGTGACTGGGATACCTCCTCTACCAGTCTGTTGGAGGCTCAGGGATGAGGTGTAGACCGCTCCCCAGCTCCCACTTGCCACTGACATGGGGCTCCTAAGTGACGTGGCACTCAGATCTTACAAGCAGGGAGATGGGGGATGGAGGGGAGCACAGGACTTCAATGACATGGTCCAAGATGCCACAGACAGTCCCCCAAATGACAGAAAGTGCTTGACCATCTGTTGGGGTGGGAGACAGGTGGTGATGCTTGGGCTGTTTTTGTTCCTGCAGCTTTTCTGTTACCAATAGGCTAATGAGACTTGTGGAAGCTGAGTCAGTCGGAGCTACGGTCTGAATGTTGTGTTCCAACGGTGTTCCTGTGTTGAAATGTTGAAGCCTAACCTTCAGATAGTAATGGTATTATCTGAAGTAATAATCTCTGGGGGATGATTAGGTCATGAGGACCCACCCTCACCAGGAATCAGGACATTTCTAACTGAGAACTTGGCTCCTTTGCCCTACGAGGACCAAGCCCAAAAGCGCAAGGGAGCAAGCCCTCATTGGGTGTAGAACTTGCTGACCTCTTGATCTTGCATTTCCCAGGCTCCAAAGCTTTACATCATCAATTCCTAGTGTTTATACAGTACCCAGACTAAGACATTTTGTTATAGCAGCAGGAACATATTGGTGAAATTATTAAGGCCACTCCACGTAGTTAAAAGGGAGGTTTATTTTGTGGGGTAACTTACAAGTGAAGGGATAGGTAACAGGGTCTGGGAAAGGCATGGCGCAGTCCTGCGGTGTTCTCTGGAGAACTCTGCTCTGCCTCCCTCCAGCGTCCAGGGTCCAGGAACCAAGAGAGCTGGCGCACCCGGATCTCGGGTCTTCAGGGTTCTCTCTCAGCCCCGCCTTGTAGGCGTGACAGTTACCGAAGCCTCAATGGGGGTTGGAACTTCCAGATCAAAGCTGGAATGGCTACCAACTACAGGAATAGACAAGATACAAGGCAACAAGCAGAAAAACCCAGGTCTGTACAGTCAGGTCTGCCATGCTGTCTGAGGCAGAGATGGTGAGTGAAGGAGGGAGAGAGATAGCCCAACACTTCTGTAAAATGCCCACTGGGAAAATAAGCAACCATGGACCTAAGGGAGTCCCAAAGGAACAAATGGCCCCCAAACACATTGTCAGAATGACAACCAACAGGCCCCTGTAATGAGCACTGGCCTTGATTCAGCTTCATGGCTGTCTAGTGGCAACCCAGGCCAGGATGTCTGTTCCAGTTGCTTCCAGGGAAGCTTGCCAGGCCCCCAACATGGGATACTCAGCAAATACTTGCTCGCTGATTATCTAATTTTAAATTCTCACGCATTTACTTTTTTTTTTTTCAAGGAAATTTGGCAAAGGAAACCAAAGAACTATTCCTGGCTTCTCTTTGGGTTACACTTTCTTCTGTTCAAGTCTGAGCCAATACAGTAAGAATGTATAATTCCATATGGGGTAGCTTTAGCAACTCCGTGTGGGATGAACTTCCTTGCCTCTGGCATTGGAGTTCTGTGGCAGACACGGGAGAAGGTGATGCTACTGGAGGACTCCATTTCTAGACCCCTTACCCTTGAGCCTTATTGGGTCTTTGCTTCCCGCTCCGTATTTTCTCTTTCTTCTCTGGGGTCTGATCATCTGGAACTGGAGTTACAGACAGTTGGGAGCTACCATGTGGGTGCTGACAGTTGAAGCCAGGTCCTCTGGAAAAGCAGCCAGTGCTCCTAACCACTGAGCCATCTCTCTAGTACCGCCACCCCCAACACTCACACACTATTATTTAGTTGCTAGAGTTTGGATCTCAAATGCCCCCCCACCCCCAAAGACTCACTTGTCACCTTGCTCCTTAGCTGTTGGGGGAGGGATAGGAACTTTAAACAATGGGGCATCATGAGAGGTCTTTGGGTCACTGGGAGTGTGCCCTAGATGGCAGGGGATGGATCGTGGGATGGCAGACACTTCCTCTTTCTCTCTCACTTCCTGGTGAGTGGTTTGCTCACTCCTGCTGTGACTTGCTCCCTCCACAAAGCAATGGGACCTTAATCATGGATTTGAACCTCTGAACGGTGAACCAAAACGGACTGTTTCTCTGTGCAAGTGCATTATCTCAGGACACACTCACACGGGTGAGTCCCCTGTTGTTGTTAGCACGACTGACACTTTTGAAGACCTACCTCACAGATCTTGGCTTTTATTTCAGTCATGTGTAGCATAAATTTTTAGGTTTCAATCTCTGCTGGAGTTCTTCCATTTATGTTATTTTAAATCTCTTCTTTTAGTCGTATCTTTTTTTTTAAAGTATACTCTGATCGCTCTTTAATTAGAATTCTAACTTTTCTGCTAACTTCCTATGCACAAAATGTCTTATGTTTCAGTTTTTCAATTTGAAGTCTTTAATTTCTCTCATTTTCAGCCTCATGTATTTGAATTATTTTTCCTTTATATCGAAATGTTAAATGAGGTTTTGGGTGGTTTGTTTGTTTTACCCATCTTGAGCTTTCCAGCTTCTTTCAGTATTGGACTTAAATTCTCTGAATTACCATCCAGTTCATCTTAGATCTCTTTGTCTTTCCAATGGGGGTGGAGAGTGTGATTCCAGAAGCCCTAATATGGGAAGGCTCAACCCCAGTCAGACTAGAGGTCACCTTCTCTCCAGCCGCCCCTGAGGACACCTTTGGTCTTCTACCGGAAAAGCCATCTCAGGTAAGGGTTGTCTGGAGAAGCCTTCCTCCACCCCCCCACCCCCTAACCCCCCTCCCTCGGCTTGAGAGAGCTTGAGAGAGCCTGGGACTGTTCCAAAGCAGTAGATCTCACCCTGCAGAGAATTCAAGAAAACAACCTCCAGGCTTTCTTTCCATCTCTCCTAAGCACAGAGGATCTTTAAGGCCTGGGATTGTGTTTGAATCTCCTTTTCCAAAATGTGCTTGCTCTTCCTGGGGAGAATGCCATGATCCCCAGGGGAAAAAGGGGTTTGGAGGACACCTGAACCAACTCTCAGAACCTTACTGGGTGGACGAGGTGCCATTTCTAGACAATTCGACTCTAAAATTCCTTCGAGTTCCTTTGGAAGAAGTCCCAGACAGGCTATCTTTCTCCAGGGGCATACATCCCACTCCTACATAGCTCAGCACTCTGAACCCCTACCCTATTTGGAAAAAAAAAGATGTCTTCCTTGGACTTTTCCTTACCAAGAGACTGTATGTTCAGACCACCCTAGTCTCAAAGCAAACCCATTGTCCATGGTAGTGAGTCTGGAGAATTCTTTGACTCTCTCACATAGAGCTATCTCCTAGTGCAGCCTGGTTCAGAAATCTTACGTGCCCCTTCATTTTAGAAATATTTAAACATAAGCTGGTATAGCTTGAAAGAGCTTACCCCGATAAGTCTTTTGACCATCTTACTGGGAAAAGATGAACCAAAATCCAATCTAAAACCTTTGCCTAAATCCCCCAGATGTCTGAGTCTCCAGATAATCTGTACTCCAGCAAAGAACCAAAGCTTTGAACATGTTTAACCTCTTCTTGTTATCCTAGGCAGGAGTCACCCTGATAAGCAATGTCCACAAAACTAATTTTACTGGACTATGTTCTTCTTTGGGGGAGCCAAGAGCTGAGAACATTCTCTTTTTCCCTAGTAAATATAATAAATTTGCATGTGTCACAATCCAGCCTGTGTCTGCCTGTGGTTCTGAGGAGCAGGTCATGGGGGCTCCACCCAGAAGTCTTCATCTTCTAATCAAGAGGCCAGCAAATGAGTTGGAAGGAGGTGGGATCCAGAGAACTGGGGCCATACACATCTCTCAACAGCTAGGAAATTTCATCTTTCGTACAACACTGACTTACCCATTCCTCCCACAACAGGTGAGCCTTACAATGTCTAATGCCTCACGTTACTTAGAGCCCTGAGGCAGCTGCTCTCCAGATCCTTAGGGGGTTAACTTCAGTGGAGGAAGTTGGTCGTGTGAACCCAAGAGCTTTGGAAAAGTCAGTGTTCTAAATTAAAAGATCAATTATTATTTAATTTTTAATTTTAAAAATTATTATTATTAGTAGTAGTAGTAGTAGTAGTAGTAGTAGTGTGTGTGTGTGAATGTGTGTGTGTGTGTGTATGTGCATGTGATGTGTGAGTGTAAGCACCTGCACCATGGTGTGAGTGTGGAAATCAGAGGACAGCTTTCTGGAGTGGCTCTCTCGGGGGAGTAAGCACCTTTACCCCCCTGAGCCATCTCATTGGCTCAAAGATCCAAGTTTTAAAGGGAAAGACTATTGGGAGCAAATTAGGGACAAGGAAGTTCATCACAGCATTATCTATAATGTAGAGGTAGAACAGCAGAAAAGGCCAAAGGAAGTTCCAAGAGGCAGGGTTTATCGAGTTCACTTTGTACCCGCAGAAGATGGACTGTTTCATAGTCATCCAGCATCAGGTCTTCTCTATCAACACAGAAAGATGCTCTAATACAATAGATAAATTTAAAAATCTAAACCAATCATGCTTCTCAGTTTCTGAGAAATACAAAATTGAAAGAACCAGAGGCTTAACAACAAAATGTCTATGAAGAAATAATAGCGCGTTAATTATAAAATGAAATGTAAAATTCCATCTAAGGAAACATTGAAAGGTAAGAAATGGCTGTCTTAGACGAGAAGGAACAGCTCTGGGATTCCTTGTCACTTTTTCATTGTTCTGATAAAGATCTTTTCCAGATCTTTATCAGAAGATCTGACTGGGCTGGGGAGTACCTGGATCCTGATCATACCTAGGTTCCTCATGGTCCCCACCTCACTCTACCCAGGGTTGCTGAAAGAGTTTCTAGACTGGTTTAAAAGAACCTGGAAGTTTCTAGCCCCTGTTCTTCCCCGTTCTCTACCGACTCACCCTACCAGCCAAAAGCTACTCCTTCAAAGTACCTGAGCTCACTCTAGCTCCCAAGATTGGAAGCAGTGACCCCACCCATTGGAAGGCAGGAGGGATGGGAGACCCGCAGACCAGAGGTTATGTTCGGCTCTGGAGCTCAGTGTTTGGGAGCCAACTTGCGGTCCTAAGTGCGGGTCTATGATACCAGTCTTACCGGGAACAGTAAATAAACCACAGAAGGCAAGTGCTATTTATTGGACCCCTTCGAAACTTCAACAAATTGGTTGACTTTCATAGTTAAACATAACGGTTACACAAAGAAGAAATGTAATAAAACACAGCCAGTCTCAGTGAGCGGATACGCTCAAGCTCTTCGTGGGTTCTGGGGATGGGAAATGACCCGGGCATTCAGAATTGGACTTTTGGGGAACTGGCGAACAAGCAGTAACCCAAGCAGGGCTGCCCCTCTTGCAGCCCTGCTCCTCAGCAGCTCAGTCCCGAGATGCTGCTGGGAGAAGCATCTGCTTCGTCTCCTCCTTGCAGCGACTCTTGGTTGCTAAGCAGATCCCTTGGGTAACTATGTGGGCATAAAACCTTTGCAGAACTGCCAGATATCTGCTTCACCCAATTGTCAGAGTGAAAAATGAAATCATTCCTCTCACCTGTCACTACTTGGCACAAAGCTTCCATTATTGAATGGTGATGGCCCAGAATGTATTCTCACCTACTTGCGGGAATATAAATGAGTTTTGCATATTCTACCTCCAAGAGAGTGGGAAGGGAGAGAGGAGGTGTTGGGATCTCTGGAGTTGATACGTTGGGGAGCCAGTGGTTGAGGAGAAGTGGGTAGAACAGACCAGCTCGCTCTCCACTGTTGGCAAATGGGTGCTTGAACCAAGTGAAGACTTCCCTGCTTTTGGATAAGCGCTCCTTAGGCTCAGCAGAGCCTGGGCACCCCTCTGACACCCAGATATTGAATCAGTATCTTTGGGGGTGAGGCCAAAGCACTCTGCTTTCTGAAGAGATTTCTTAGATGAATCTTATAAGCACGGTTGAGGTTTGAAAACCACTGCTTTCTCTAACACACGTGTACACTGATCGATGCAACAAGATATTACAGGAATTCAAATAAATGTCATGAAGGAGTGAGATGCTATCGGTGGAGTGTTAATTTTGACAGAATATGGCTCCTCTGAGCCTTGGACAAATCTCTTTAGAAAGCAGAATGATTTGGCCTCACCCTAGAGATACTGATTCAGTAGCTCAGCATCAGAAGGGTCCCCAGGCACCACTGAACCTAAGGAGGACTTATCTGGAAACAGCGAAGTCTTCACTTGTTCCATCAGATGGGGCAGATTCATCTCTGGGTCGGGAAGGAGGTGAGGAGGGATAGAAGCACTCACAGCTGAGAGGGATGGTAAGCTGGCCTGATAGGCCAGGAATAAAAGATGAGGAGCAGAACTTAAGTGGATAGTGATAGGAGAGCACAGGTGAGGATGTGGGTGGAGAGTAGTGTCAGACTGTGGACTGTGGTTAGGAAGAGAGAGCTATGACCAGATAGGTATTCAAGACATGGAATAAGAAGGAAAGAAAAGCAATGCAGAAATAGAGAAAGGTAAAAAGCCAGGAGGCAAAAGGCAGACAGGATAATTTAAGTTACGAAAAACTGGCTAGAAACAAGCCAAGCTAAGGCCAGGCATTCATAAGAAAGAGTAAGACTCTGGATGATTTATTTGGGAGCTGGGTGGTGGGCCCCAAAAAGAGTAAAAGAGCAAAGAATAAAAAAACAACCAACTACACCCAGCATTACCTAAACCAAGTGTGGTAGCAAACAGCCACAGTCCCAGAACTGGGGATATGGAGGCAGGAAGATCAGAAATCCAAGGTCATCCTTGGTTACACACCAAGTTTGAGGCCAGCATGGGCTACGTGAGACTGTCAAAAACAAACAAACAAACAAACAAAAAAACCAAAACAACAACACAACAACAACAACAAAAACCAAGAAAAAACAGCAACAACAACAAAAAAATGAAAGAAAGAAAAAACAGCAACAACAACAAAAACAGTAGCAAAACTCTGAGTCTTCTACAAGTCTACAGCTGCTCTAAAGATTAGGAAAATTGTTTCTCTTTTAAAACATGCAAGCATATTATACCGTGTGGACCAGCTTGGACAGATGGCTCATTCTTTCTGGCTGCTGGCCCAGCAGGAAAACGCAAGGGTTGGATGCTGTGTGATCCCTAAGGAACTCTTAGAACCCCAACCTGCAATGCCTTTTATTCCTAGCTAGTTAATAGCCTCATCTTTTCTCTCTAGATTTTACAGAAAGGTCATTACTTTCTATTTCTGTAAGGTCACCCTCTTTAATTCATATTTCCACTCTTGGCAGCTTTTCACCCAGTTCTCAGATCCTCGTCCACCCAGGGTGGGGCCCCTCAGCCTCTGGCCTGCACTTCTTGCTCAGCCAGCAGTTTCTCTTGATTTCCCCATCTATCTTCTCAAGGGCTCATCATTCTCCTCACCCTGATTTAGCCCTTCGCTCCTGAGACGGAAGCTACCCACCCTTCAGTTGACTTTTCCCTCAATTACTGCTGGTTTGACATCTTTTCCCCTCCGTACTGAACAGTCCCCCCCTGAACCCTCTCACTCAGAATTTGAATTATTTTGCATTCAATGACTTTTCAGCTTTTGATTTAACATTTAACAGTGTTGCCTGTCAGCCTCTCCACCCCTCCTTCCCTTCCAAATGCTGTAAGAGAGCTCTCGGGAGCTTTCCCCCACTGAAAGTCATAACACTGCTCAGAGTGGAGTTTTGCTGAATCTGAACACAAATTTGACTGGTTTCATCAAGCAAGGGGGTAGAGACAGAACCCTGGTGGTTAAAGCTCATTATTTGCCCTTTCCCAAGTCTTTGACATGAACACACACACACACACACACACACACACACACACACACACACAATTTTTTAAAACTTTATTTTTGAGAACTGTGTGTCAGGGACTGTCAAGTTTTATTCTGCAGAGAATACTGATATACGGCAGACCCCAATGATGGGAACACATTAATCTCTCAGTGGAGAAGAAACCACAGTAGAGTCTCCCCCAGGATTGTTGCAGGACAACTCTTATTTAAACTGTGAAGGAGAAGGAGAAGGAGGAGGAGGAGGAGGAGGAGGAGGAGGAGGAGGAGGAGGAGGAGGAGGAGGAGAAGGAGAAAATTAATTAAATCCAGGGGAGAAAGCACTCCATGAAATCTTGCTTTCAGAAATCTATTTGGGTAATGACATGCTAATTTGATCAGGAAAAAAACACAGAATGGTCTCACAGATAGGTGACTGCAAGATCCTTGAAAAAGGATCAGTGTGAGAAGGTTCTGTTATAAATCTAGGAAGAAAGCATTTAAATTGTACTCAGACGGCAATAACAGCAGAGATTTCTATCAAGTTTCAGGAAGCACACAGTGCTGTTCCGATCAACACCATGAATCAACAGGGAAATGCAAATTCAAACCACAAGGAGCCACTTCAGTGTGTCTGCTGCGATTCCTAATCTGGAACCCAGGCATCATCGCAAACTGATGGAGGGAGTTCAGCTGGGTCAGTAAGTGGGGCAAAGCTAGAGGGAACGGTGTGCATATGTTGGGTGCACAATGGAAACAAAGCGTGCTTGCCTTCATGAAGAGAACAATGATAAGGAGGACTCTCTACCCCACCTACTCTATGGTACCTATCATGTGTCAAGCACTGGGCTTTACATTTGCATATGTAATTGATTTTTATCTATTAGATAGATAGATAGATAGATTGTGTGTGTGTGTGTGTGTGTGTGTGTGTGTGTGTGTGTGTGTAAAATCAACACCCAAGGAAATCAATCACAGGAACAGAAGCAGTGGGATAAAGAACCACTGTAATCGGTTTTATCACATTTCAGGACACAGACAAAGAACACACAAAGACTTTTTTATCTGTAGAGACATAGCTATGCTAGAAGGATTTTTACTATGTTTGCAAAAATTCTTAAGAGTTTGGTCATTATCATATCAAAGGTCATTAGACCAACTGATTTGAAAATATTAAAAGGTAACTATGTAAAAACATATATGAAGTAACTATGATAATGAGGTATTGGTGTAATGGTAGATACCGATTGGTAGAACAGAATGGGGAATCCACACGCTTGGCCAACTGACTTTTGATAAAGACGCTAAGGCACTCCAGCACAGGCAGGTGATTGCTCAGGGAACAATGCCAAAACAACTAGACAGTTCTGTGCAAGCAAACAAACCAGGTCAACCCAAGTTAGAGTTACTATTGCTAAGACGAGACCCCATGACCAAGGCAACTTTTAAAAGAAAGTGCTTAATTGCTGGCTTGCTTATAGTTTCAGAGGGTGAGTCCATGACCATCACAGCAGGGAGCCTCACTGCAGGCCAGCAGGTGTGGTGCTGGAGCAGCAGCTGAGGGCGTCCATCCTGATCTGCTGTCAGTGGGCAGCGAGAGAGACTGGGCCTGGCAATCTTTTTTGAACTTTTTGAAAGTTCAAAAGCCCTCCTTCAGTGACACACCTCCTCAAACAGTTCCATTACCTGGGGTCCAAACTCTCAAACATCTGAGCCTATGGGGACTATTCTCATTCAAACCACCACATTCATTCTCTGGCCCCCGTTGGCTTGTAGCCATATGGTAATGCAAAATGCATTCAGCCCAATTTCAAACATGCCATAGTCTTTCACCTTCTGAAGACTACTTCAAAGTCCAAACTTTCTTCTGAGACTCAGCAAACTCTTGGCTGTAACCCCATGTAAAAGCAAAATTAAAAAAAAAAAAAAAAAAAAAACCAGATCGCATACTCCCAACATAGAATGGCACAGAATATACATAATCATTCCAAAAGGGGAAAAAATTAGCATAGCGGGCCAAAGCAAGAATGATACCCAGCAGGGCAAACCCCAAATTCTGCATGTGCATGTCTGATAGTAAAGGGTTTATTAGATGAATTCTCATATCTCCTGCTCCTTCCAGCTTTCCTGACTGCAACACACTTCTCTCTCTCTCGGGCAGTTTCCACTCCCTGCCTGCAGCTCCCTTTGGCTGGTATCTCAAGACTCTCGCACCTTCAACATCTTGTGGTCTCCAAAGCAATCCAGGCTTCAGCTTCACAGCTTCATGCAATGGCCTCTTTGGGCCTCCATGCAGGGATTCCCAGCCACAAAAGTTTCCACAACCCTTTTACTTCTGCGTCCTTCTCGATAAAACCAGAACCACATGGCTGAAGCTGCCAAGCTCTGCTGCCTGCTCAGGATGAAACCTGGCCCACTCTGTGACTTATATTTGCATAAGCTTTGACTTGATGCTTTTTAAGCAGAGAAAATCGCTCAGGCTTATTCCCTTCATGGGGTTGCAAGATTAGCTGGGTAGGGTCTTGCCTGGAGGATACCACTCCCTTTATTCCATTTAGCATCAGGCCTTTCTTTAAACTTCTCATCTCCTTACGCACAAGTGTTGGCTCCTACATTAAACTTGTTGGTGCTCTTTTTCTCCTCAAACTGTACATTTTGTATTTCTCTTTGCCCCACTTGCTCTATATCCAGGTGGCACAGTCAATACCAGTTTGTCTTGAAATCTCTCTGCTAACAAATTAGTACAAAACTTCAGCCTCTGGCAGATCTTTTTGGGCAAGGGCAGAAAGAAGTCAAAATATCTCAAGAATGGTCTCTAGTGTTATTACCCCCTAAAATCTCTTAGGCTGGACCTCCACATTGTTCTTAGAACTTCTGTCTTCCAGTCTCTTACTAAGATGGCCCATTAATCCTGCTTGAAGTGATCAACTACTTTTTTTAATCCAAAGTAACAGTCTTCCATGTTTTTTCAACAAACAGCATGGTCAGGCTTGACACAGGCCTTGGTACCCCAGGCCTTGGTACCAACTTCTGTCTTGATTACTGTTCTGTTGTTGTGAAGAGATGTCATGACCAAGGCAACTTATAAAAGAAAGCATTTAGTTCGGAGCTTGCTTATGATTTCAGAGGATGAGCCCATGACCACGGCAGGAGGCACACAGCAAGCAGACAGGCTTGGTGCTGGAGCAGTAGATGAGGGCTACATCCTGATCTGCAGGCAGCAGGCAGAAAGAGAGAGACTGGACCTGGCATGGGCTTTTAAACTTTCAAAATGTCACTTCCAGTGACACACCTCCTCCAACAGGTCACATCTCCTAATTCTTCCCAAACAGTTCCACTAACTGGAAACAAAACATTCGAATATATGAACCTATGAGGGTCATTTTCATCCATACCACTATATTAATAAGACTTCTCTAGAGTAACAGAACTTATAGAATGAATCTGTCTCTCTCTCTGTCCTCTGTCTCTGTCTCTCTGTCTCTCCGATTCTCTCCCCCCTCCACACATTATGAGGGGGTTATGAGAATGACTTACAGGCTGTGGTCCAGCTAATCTAACAATGGCTGCCTATTAACAGAAGTTTTAAGAATCCAGTAGTTGTTGAATCCACAAGGCTGGTTGTCTCAATTGGTCTTCAGCATACACTGGAATCCTGAAGAAGTTGACTCTGATGCCAGTGAAGGAATGGACTTGCTATGGAGGGAAGAACAAGCAGGCAAAGAGTAAAGCTTCCTTCTCCTTGTCCTTATATAGACGTCCAACAGAAGGTCTGCCCCAGATTAGCGGTAGATCTTACCACTTCAAATTAATCAAAATTCCATCATAGTTGTGCGCCTCCATTTGGGAGTTTTTAGTTAATTCCAGAGGTAGTCAAGTTCACAACCAAGAACAGCCATCACAACCACCACATAAAGTGGTACAGCTCTGGGAGAAAATCTTGGTAATTTTGAATTATTAAGTGGGGACTGTGAAAGACAAAGTTGGTAAACTAGATTTCATTAAAATAAAATAAAAACTTTGGTTCATTAAACAGCACTGTGAAGATCCAGCAAGCAAGGCCCAGGTTGGGCGGCCACTATTAAGGGAGGAAAAGGGAACTTCACACAAACACAACTAGGGAAAGCGTGTGGGGGAAAAGGTCATCTCTGTCAGGGAGCTGTGAACTGAAACTACAGAGAGATGCTGCCACGAGTCCGTCAGAGCGACCCGGATGAAAGAACTGGAAAGACAGATTGTCACCAGGTCCTGAAGCTCCAATGGCTGAACTTCTCTGACAAGTCAGCACTTCTCTTAAAAGTGTAGATACAAATGACCTCACGATCCAGACATTCTAATCCTAGGAATTTACCCAAGGGAAATAAAAGCATTTATTGTATACAGACCTCTACATGACTGTTTGTAGCAACTGTATTTTTTCTTTTTTTAATTAAGAAAAATTTTTTTTATTCATTTTACATACCAAAGATCCCCCTCTTCCCTCCTCCTGCTCCTCCAGCTTCCCTCTCCCAAACTAACCCCCATTGCCTCCTACAAGAAGGTAAGGCCTCCCATGCAACTGTATTTTTTTTTTGTTTTTGTTTTTTGAGACAGGGTTTCTCTGTGTAGCTTTGTGCCTTTCCTGGAACTCACTTTGTAGACCAGGCTGGCCTTGAACTCACAGAGATCTGCCTGCCTCTGCCTCCCGAGTGCTGGGATTAAAGGCGTGCACCACTACCGCCTGACCTGCAACTGTATTTTTTAATAACCCAAACTAGGAAAAACCTATATGCCTATCCATAGGTTAATAAGTGAAGCGTGCTATGTGAAATATATAGTGAAATACTACTCAGTAATGAACAGGAATGAGCTATTTAAATACACAGCAATATAAGTGAATCTCCAAGTACTTAGACTGAGTGAAGAAACTTACCCAAACAAGGAATATGTGCTCTATGAGTCCAGCTATATTGAATTCTAGAGAATGTAAAATAATCTGTGGTGATAGGATCCGATCAGTGGTTTTGTGAGAACAGAAGAACATGGGGATCAATTATGAAGAAGCCAAAGAAACTTAGAGTGATGAATAGGACCCTTGTCTTAGTGGTGGTTTATGAATATACTTGTCAAAATCCATCAGATCGTATGCTTTTAAAAAGTTTATTTTATTTCATTTTTTAACTTTAGTTATTTTTTAAGAAAAATGCTGGGTGGTTGGCAGTGCACGCCTATAATTTCAGCACTCGGGAGGCAGAGCCAGGCGGATCTCTGTGAGTTTGAGGCCAGCCTGGGCTACAGAGTGAGATCCAGAAAAGAAAAAAAAAACACTTTACCATCTAGGTTCTTTATTTCTTTTTGTACAGTAAGCCATGTATTCATAGGGAGTAGGCACCAGCAGCTCAGACTTTCTTCCATTGGTCCTTACAAAGTGCACTTTGTGGGTGGAGAAACCTGGCACTTAGTTGAACCCAGGGGACTTTCTCTTTGGAGTCCTTTCTTTCTTTTTTTTTCTTATTGTTTTTCTTCACCCTTTTCAGGAAGCCATCTCAGCTCTTTCAGTGCTCAATACGCTCAATCCACACATGAGTTCTCTTGGCAAGAATCTTGCCCGTAACTTGCTTGTTTACAGTGATGCCCACAACATGAGTGATGTAGACACTTCCAGTTTTGCATTGGTAACACTTACTGGGCATCCCTTTTTGAACAGTGTCCATTCCCTTGATGTCTACAATAGCACCCTTGCTGTAGCTGTACACGGCCAAAGGAACAACTCCATGTTTCCTAGAAGGCCCAGGGCACGGACCATGTGCGCCCTCCTCTCTCCCTTCATGTTTGTCATTTTGATGAGTTACTGGATGATGGCTGCCACAGCTGAAAGGAATAAGTGCAGTTTGCTATGTAACAATTATATCCCTTAACATTAACGAGGAAAAAACAGGGGGCATTTGAACTAAGTTTTTGCACAAACGAATGTATTTTACACATTACATGGCTGGCGGTAAACTAAGAGAATTCTTCACACCTATGCTAAAGCTATGAGTGCTTCCCAGACCTGCACTAGCACATGGTAGCCTCTGAGCTATTGGGTGCCTGGGGCCTTTGGTCTCCCATCTGTACCCTCATCCCCACTGAGGCCATGAAGGACAAGAATGCTCATTTTAACTGTGGCTGGGGAGGACATCGGTGAGACGGACAGAGCTGTACACAGAAACATGGTGGTCGTTCTGTGGACTTCTTAGCTCATCATGACAGATGAAATCTCTCACATAAGGCATGGCACTCTGTAAATCATAACCCAGTGTATAACAGATCAGGAGTGACACCTGACTTACATTGAATCGCTGCTCAGAGCCCAGCAATCTGCTGTGTGCTCGCAAAAGGGCAGCTCCCTGAATCTTGTTCTAAATGTAAGACTCAACAGTGTCAATGCAGTCAGCGTTTTCCAGGCTCTCTCTTAATGTTCACTGAAGACAGAGGTGACAGAGAAAGCAGACGCCCTGAGAGAAAGTGGGCAGGCTCAGAGTCCAGCCTCGGCTTCAGGGACCCATGAGTACAGGACAGAACGCAGCCATCAATTCAGGCATGGTCTCTCATCACTCAGAATGTGGGAGGGCGGTGAGTTCTCAGAGACCGAACTCTAGAGAATAAAGGTCAGACACAAGTCAATAGAACTTGGTATTATTACCAAGTTCCACAGAAGAACATTTAACTTTTTTTTTTTCCAGTTTTAGAGAATTTATTACAGGATTCATAGGTAGGGGCTTAAGACGGGAGAGAAAGGGCTGTGTCATCTAGTTAGACATGGAAGTCAGCCAGATGGTGGACAACTCTACAGTGAGAAGGAGAGCTTTGAGAAAAAGTGAAAAAACAAAACAAAACAAAACCAAAAAAAAAAAAAAAAAAAACAAAAAACAAGCATCCGGAGCATCCGGAGACAGACAACAAGAAAAATGCCAAGTTATGCCTTCCTGGGTCCTCAAGGAGGCTTGTGGGGATGTGCTGGGTGAAGGAATTCTGGGAAGGAAAAGTACAGTATGTCATTAAGGAGCTAAACATTCCTCCTATCTCTTTAGTGCGGCTTAAGGTAAAGCTGCCTGCCCGAGAGGTGGTCCTTTTGCCAGGTGACTGGCTGGCCCAACTGGATTAACTCAATTATGGGATGGCAGAATGGCGTGACTCCACCCATGTAGAGTCCATTCTTTTGGCCAGAAGGCAGCATCTTCTCTCCAATGCTCCTGTAACATTCACCCCTCTGAAGAGGTGAACCTAAAATCGTCTAGGAACCAGGGTGAAAGTTCCTAAACACTTCTGGCATTTCAGCCTCCGGTCAGGGCAGAACCAGGACATTTTCAGCTTACAGAGGAGGACGTAAATTGCGGTGCCCACCCCTAATCTGTGTGCCTCGTTTCTGTCTCCTGTCCTCTGGAAAAGCAACCCCAACTGCTGTTTAGGGAATTAGGGTGATGGCTGAATCTGGCTTCCTCTTGCTGGGCGAAGTCACCGGTGTGGCAATTGGGGTACCCCTTCCAATAGGCCTACCTAAGGAACCTTGAAATTGGTCTCACGCTTTCTCTGTATCCAAGAACGACCTTGAACCTCTTATCCTCCTGACTCTGCCTCCCAAGCTCTGGGATGACAGGCATGTGCCACCATCTTCAGTTTTTATGGTTCTGGGTGAAACCCGGGGCTTCGTGCCTGTCAGGCAAGCACTCTACCAAATGAGCTCCATCCCCAGGCCCAGCAGAATGTGTCTGAAGCCTCTTTACTAGTCCACAGCTGGAGAGGTGACTCAATTCGTGTAGTGCTTGCCTCAAAAGGCACAAAGAATTGAGTTCAGTCTCTAGAGCCCGTATTACAAACCTGGGTGTGGTGTAGCATAGTGGCACCCACTCGCCATCTGAGGAAGCGGAGGCAGGAGGATCCTTGGGGCTCGCTGACCAGCCTAGCCTAATTGACGAGGTCCAGGACAATAGAAGATCAATTGACGAGGTCCGGGCCAATGAAAGATCCTGCCTCAAATAAGCGTGGGTGGCTCTGGCTTCTGAGCGACCATATCCAGGATGTCCTCTAGCCTCTAGGTGTGTGTGTGTATGTACACACACATGCACAACCCAGCACCACACACACACACACACACACACACACACACACACACACACACAAACACAGAAGTGCAAGGCTGAAGCAACAGACAGGCCCAAAGACTGTAAGGAGCCAATCAAAGTAACTGTTTAGTCTAAACTCACTGGAAATGCTGTGTGGGGGCTGGGCAGTGGGCACGAGACTCTGAAGCATCATTGAGAGTTTCCTTCCGGTTTCCAAAGGCTAAAGTCCAGAAGAAACTTCCCTGAGCCTGCTTTTGTCAGCAGAACAAGGTAGTGAAATAGCACTCCAAACAAAAGCAGCTTTATGGATTATGTAGAAGACATGAAGGAAACAGCTAGAGGCCTCATGACCCCCCTCCTAATCACACCCCCATCCCCACAGAGCCCTCTGTGGCCAGTTCCCTCCATCCCGCCCAGAGCACATGCCCCTCTGTTTCAGACGCATGCATATCTCTAAAATACATGGTCTTGTGTTTGCTGTTTATGGGGTTGGGGTTCAAAACCAGGCCTTGCCCCTGTTAAGTACTCTGCTACTGAGTTGCAGCCCTAGACCTTGTACACTTGTTTAAGCATCACAAAACCCGAATAATTTAGTATGTGTTCTTTGATTTTCTTTTTTTGTCTGACACTTTTTTTCTTTTCTGAGGCCCAGTCACTCTGATCAACTATCAGCTTGCCATCTACTTTTTAGTGTTGTATAATAGTCCACTCTGTTCCAACCCATAATTTTATCACATTATCTTATTGATACTGGTTGTTTTCTGTGATTATTCTTATACATGTATTCATACACTGGTTTCTCTAGAGCTATACAAAGGTGAGGAATTACTGGTTAAAATGTGAACATTTTCAAACTTTCTCGAGATTTCCCAAATTACTCTCTAAAATTAGTCTAACTCATATCACATCAACAGTCTAAAATAGTTCCTGTTATTCTGATCCAAGGTTACCTCTACACCCCTGGGGACTAAGTGCATTTTGTTATTTTTCACAAATACTCCAGAATGGTCCCCTTCCCCATGGCTTCCTTTCTGATTCACCAGGCACATGACTTAGGCCAACTGAAAAAAGAAAAGAGTGCTTCTTTCTGGAACACAGAGTATGTTTCTAATAAGGGAACTCGGGGTTGAATTCCCCCTTCCTAAACTGTTTAACCACATGCTGTCTCTTGTCCTACGAACAGCAGTTCTTTTCTGGTAAGCAAAGTCACTGTTGGGCTCCTATTGACATACACAGTAGAATCACCACTGGCCTCTGTTCCCAGCAAGTACAGTGCATTGGTTGTAAGAGAAGCTACTGTCCTTATCAGTTCCCTAAGCAGAGTTGAAAGAGATTTTTCTTAGCAGAAAAGCCCTGTGTCACCTCCAAGCAGAAGGTATAAGAGCCACAAGGGATTCACTCTCGCCCCACCCTACCCCACCCTCACATGCAGGATGCAGCAGTGTTCCAGTACTGCTCTGTCAGTCAGATCTTAGAACAAAGATGGCGTGCAATACAGTACCACCAACCCACAGTGGACACAGCTAAAGCTATCTTCAAGTGATTGAGTTTCCAGGGGCTCTGTGGTTAAAGTGTTATCTGAGAGATAAAACTCCTCCCCTCAGTCTCCTTGAAATGGAACCCCTCAACCCTTGTGTGCCTTACCAGAGTCAGATGCAGGCAAACCTGACCCAACAGAGTGCACACGTCCTGTGTAGCAAGGTACTTGGCCTAAGACTGGCTTTGGGCCTCCATGAAAGTGTGGGGCCCCCCCTCCATCATGGTCCCAGGATAGTCAGTAACCACTATGTCACAAATATGGCCACATCAAGAAGGCAAACCCCAGAGGACAAGAGTAGTGATGTGTTTCACCTGTGAGATCTTCTCCTACAGGCTCCTGCCTCAGCTTCTTCAGCACTAGGGTTGTCTGTATGGAGTAACCACATCTTAACTCTGCCCTGTATTTCCTACATCAACCTATCCCAGGTTGCCCATGACAACACTAGACCAGTGCCTGAAGGCTACCTGTAGTAACAGTTCCTCTAAGAAGCCTCTCTGCATCCACCGTGAATGTTCCTCACTCTGGAAAGCATCAAAGACGGAGTGAGAGCCATTGACTTCCACACCCCACTGTCCACCCTGCCCCCAGCACCTATCACAACAGCAAGAACAGCCTGCAGCTTCTCTCTGTTTCTGTCCTAGCACTGACTGACCAAAGCCAATGTGGCATAACATTTCAAATGAAGCACGGCAGTAGCATCAAGATTTGCTGCTAAGTGAGGCCACTGTGACTCCCAAACCCAAATGTTCTTGTTAACCTCTTTTCACTAAATTCAGATTTTACCGTGATGATGGAGAGCCACTCCCCAAGACACAGAATTCTCAGGAGGGAGTGAAGGAGGAAATTAAGTGCATCATCTTTTGGTCACCACATCACTAAGAGCCCACAGCAAAACTGATCTCTTCAGCACCTCCAAATTGTGTGGGAGGCCAACTCCTACTTTTTCCCAAGGGTACTCTTGAGGAGAGAGGGATAAGAAATATTAGATAGAAAGATAGTGTGGAGAAGACAGACAAAAACATAAGATAGCTTCAGAAGGACCCGGATCAATATCCACCAACTCCTTCTGTCTCTTCAAAGGAACTTTTTATAGGAATGCTAAGGGGCAGGGCAAAAGACCTCCCCCTAGCACAGCCAAGTGCAGACTCTTCCAAACACCTGGTAACCACACACATGGTCAAGCCATCCCCTAATGCAGCCCTGCTGGGTAAAGCCAGCTCAGATCTCAGTAGGAAACCTCTGTGGGCCCCACAGCTCCCCATTCTTTATATAATAAAGGACCCCTCAGGCCCTTCAGATAGACTGTGACTGTCTTAGGCCTTTCATCTTTACTAATCTTCCTTACCCATCGTGGAGATACACTTTCCATCAAGCATACTCTGGTTTAGGTTGGAAGCTAGCAAGAAGAAAGTTGCCCGTCTTTGACTACCAGCCTCTGACAAGAGGGGGTACAGAGTCTAATTCAGCTCTGACTCAGGTCCCTACTAAGAGCTTGCAAGTAGTTGGAATATCCACAGTGATATCTGAGCTGCTACACCCCCCAGTAAAGGAGTAGAGGATAATAAAGATGGAATGTTCTTTTTGAATGGGTCTGTCTATAACAACCTTAGCTGTGCCAAGCCCTTTTCGAAATCAAAACTCTCGATACAAATGCATCAAATAAACTGCATCAAACTTAAAGATTCCCTTAGTTTCACCAAACCATGGTTCATTAATAAATTAACCTAATTCTAGTATGAACATTACTATACATATTTACAACTAGCATGAATATCATTATACATATTTACACTTTTTACAAAATCATTCAAAAGCAAACTCTATAGAACTACTTTACAAACTTAAGCAAACATCTAGAAAAGATCTCTTAACAGAACTATTTACATTATCACTATACATATTTATGCTTTTTACAAACTTACATTCAAAAGCAAACTCTATAGGACTACTTTACAAACCTTAGCAAACATCTAGAAAAGATCTCTTAACAGAACTATTTACATTTTCTTTCAACAAGACAGAGTATGCAAATCATGAGTTACCACAGTTAAAATTGTAAGTGAACTCATTCCTGTAGTTCAGAGTTCACAGTCAGCTTTAATATCATCCTGAAAGTTTTCCCGACAGTTTAAAGTCAGAGCTTAATTCATCAATGGCTCTAGAGTCTTTGTATCCAGATCCCTAGACCCTGAAATTCAGTGAGTGTCATTGCTAGGGGGCTGTAACACTTGCTGCTGGGGGGCTGTAACACTTAGGATGGCACAACTTCCCCAAAGCCACCTTTCCCACCAGACCCTCTCAGCCATTCTAGAACTGGCAAAAATGCACCCAGCAGCAAAGAGTCACCAGCCAGGGGGGGCTGTCCCTTTACTTATTGCAGCTCCCTTGAGTACCACAATTCAGACAAACTTGCTGACACTTCACTTGGTTACAGTAACACTTTCGGTTAGCTTTGCCAAGAAGCCCGCCTCAGGGCAAGAATGGTTGCCATAGTAACTGAGCCACTTTTCTGTTCAGCTGGTAAGACTCAAACTGTTTCTTAAAGGAGCCATGCATTAATTTGCTGCTAAAAGTGGTGTGGCTCCAGGTTCCATCTCATTCCAGTTTTTTCTAAATAGTGACAAAACCTTTTGCCACAAACTTCTTAGCAGTCTGGGAATCCCTTATTCTCCTACTTTCCCCAGACTACAGGAAAGGTGCAGTCCTTATGAAACAGCATAGATTCAGGTGCAGTCCTTATGAAACAGTGTAGATTCAGGTGCAGTCTTTACAGAAACAGCAGTGGATTCAGGTGCAGTTGCCATGCCAACAATAAAATCACAGCTTCCCCAGAAGCAGGCTTTGCTTTCCGCTGAGTGGCCGCTTGCAGGTCCAGGTTACTGAGCAGGGCAAGGGACCAAAATCCGTATGTAGCTTCTCATATATAGCCATTCTCCAAGGCCTCAGCTGGCTAGGAACCCTATGTCAAAATTTGTTGGCATAAATCCCTCACTCCCCTACAGACTCTGGCTATACATCCTGTTTTCTGACGTTCTCCACATCAACCTCAAGGAACGAAAATGCAGACCTCAGGCAAGTTTGAGGCAAAGTACCCCCAAAGGACCATTTTCCTCAAAAGAAAAACCGGTTAAATTTTCAGAGGCAATTTATGACTTGCTTTGTACATTGGTTCCACTGTTCTTATTCTAGCTCTTCTGGAGGAGCGTCATTGGAGCTGGCATTCCTCTGTTCCACACACCTCACCAAATACTCAGGCAGCCATTGGGCTTCGTTTTCATCTTATATCAAACATACCCTCGTCCCCATATTAAAACAGGGTCAAGACCTTTCCATAATCCCGAGCAAGGATCTTTCCATTTTATCTGAGCAAAAGTCACTTGAATGCCATCATGCCAAAAATCTATGCTCACAGGCATCCACATTCAAAAAAAATTCAGAATGAAAAGAGCATGATTCAATGCATTATGTGCTGACTGAGGGTAAAATTCCCCCTTTTTAATTTTTTGAAGCTGCATTTTTAGACCGCCATGGGCTCTCTCCACTATGCCTTGTCCTTGAGGATTATAAGGAATGCCTGTTTTATGCTCAATTTGCCACTGGGAACAAAATTGCCGAAATGCTTTGCTACTGTATCCAGAACCATTATTGGTTTTAAGAATTTTTGGTATTCCCATATAGGAAACACATTTCAAGCAATGTGTAAGTACATGTTTTGTAGCTTCTCCAGCTTGTACACCAGCCATTAAAAATCCTGAATAAGTGTCAATAGTTACATGTACGTATTTTAATTTGCCAAATTCCATAATACGATGACATCTATTTGCCATAGGTAATTAGGAAGAAGACCTCAAGGGTTTACCCCCAAGTGAAAGACAGGAAAATATTTTGGACATACTCCACATTGTTTAACTATTTGTCGAGCAGCTTCCTTGGTAAGCTGGCTTCCTTAGACTTTTGCTGTTTTGATGATGAAAAGTATGTGATCGCTGAGCCAGTTCTACTTGGGATAAGGCAATCATCCATGTTAACTTGTCAACTGTTGTATTACCATCAGCTAGAGGACCAGGAAGACTGGATGAGCTCTAATGTGACCCACAAAGCACGGTCGCTTTCTTTGGTGAATAGCATCTTGAATTTGTTGAAACAGCATTCTAATTTTACCGTTGCTAGTCCCAATTCATGGAACAGTTTCTATAACTTGAAGAACCCTATAAATGTATTGACTCTCTGTATATAAATTAAATGAACTGTCTATGAGAAACTGAAAAACCATATTCATTGCCTGTAATTCCACTATCTGTGCTGAAGCTGGGGTTGTTTGCACTACATAACTTCTTCCATTGATAACATAAGCAACCCTTTCATGAGAAGAACCATCAGTAAAACCTAGCATAACATCTCTAATGAGATCATTCATCACAGCCTTAGGAAATACAAATGAATACATTTGAGCAAATTGTAACAATTGATCAGCTGGAAAATGATTATCAGTTTGACCCAAAAACTGAGAAAAGGCAATTGCCCAAGAATCATTTAGAAAAAGACAATCAATTTGCTGTTTTGTAAAAGGAACACTGATCACACCTGGTTCTTTGCCAAAATAATGTCTAGATTCAATCCTGCTTTTCTGTACCAAACAAGATACAGCTTCATAATATGGATTTAATGCCTTAGCTGGTGAAACAGGAAGATGTAACCATAAAAGAGGATTGTTTTGTCATCATACTGCTGCAGGAGTATGTCTATGGGTAGAATATATACATGCCAAGGTAGATCATAATTAATATAATGTACTTGCTAATATTGAATAGCATTCTCCACTTGTACGAGAACCTGTTTTCCTTTTTCAGTTAATTGTCTTGGCAAATTAGGATCACTATCTCCTTTTAAAATATCACTTAAAGGTTCCAAATCACTGATAGATAATTTTAAATAAGGTCATAACCAATGAATGTCCCCCAGTAACTTTTGAAAATCATTTAAAGTTTTTAACTCATCTTTTCTTATTTCCAATTTTTGAGGTTTTAGTTCCTTAGGGTATAATATATGCCCTAGATACTGAAAAGGTGGCTGTCTTTGTACTTTATCTGGAGTGATAATTAACTCTGGGCAAGAAAGACAGTGCTGAAGCTGTCCAAAGGTGGTAAGCAAAGTTTCCTTGTCTTTATGGGCAAGCAAAATATCACCTATATAATGAATGATATAAACCTGCTGAAATTGCTCTGTAACTTTTTGGATAGCTTGACCTACAAATTTCTGACACAGTGTTGGGCTATTATTGATCATTCCCTGGGGCAAAATCTTCCAATGGAATCTTTTCATGGGGCTCTTTAAAGTTAACTGAGGGGACACTAAATGCAAATCTTTGACAGTCTTGGGGAGCCAAAAGAATGGTATTAAAACAATCCTTTAAATTTAAAATAATTTTATAAGTATTTTCTGGTATGGTGGTAGGAATAGGTAATCCAAACTGTGAAGCTCCCATCGGCTGTATGATTTCATTAATTTTCTGTAAATCCTGCAATAATCTCCATTTCCCTGACTTCTTTTTTATTGGGAAAATAGGAGAATTCCAAGGAGAATTAGAAGGTTCAATATGGCCACCATCCAACTGTTCCTGTTAGACAGCTTGTATTTTTTCTGCTGTTAGTGGCCATTGATCTATCCACACAGGAAGGTCAGATTCCCAAGTTATAGGATCTGCATGCAGTACAGGCTGCTCAATGACCCTTGCTAAAAATACTCTAGTCCATCCCTATTAGCTCTTTCTTTAGGGGGTAAAGATGATATTTCTACTAACTCCTGGTCAGGAACTTCTTGCTTAGTGATGATTGTATTGGGGCTATATAAATATACTCCCATACGGCTCATAACATCTTGACCCCACAAATTTACAGGCAAATGAGGGACAATGTATGGCCAAAAAGTTTCTTCATGACCATCTTCATCTTTCCAAAAGAGTTCATTGCTGCTCTGCTCAGGACACTGAGTTTGACCAATTCCTTTCAACTGTAATAGTTCCATTTTTGGCCGCATAGAAGGCCATTGACTAGCAGTTATAACAGGTAAATCTGCACCTTTATCTAAAAGACCCAAGAAACTTTTTCTGTTATAGCCAAAGTGAGTTCTGGACACTGTGGACCTATCTATGGCTTGCAGCCAATAGGTATCTGATGAACCAAATCCTGCTTCTCCTCTTTTACCTGTTTTGACTGAATTTTTTTGTTTGCATCTGAGGAAATAGAATTAACTGTGCAAGTCTCTGGCCAGGCTTTATTACAGAAATTCCTTTGGGTGAATGAGTCATCACTTTAATTTTCCCCACATACTCAGTGTCAATTAGTCCAGGAGCAACAAAGACCCCCTGCATGGTGGTACTACTTCTTCCCAGCAATAACCCTACAGTGCCTTCTTGTACAAGTCCATAAACACCCATAGGAAGGGCCTGCATCTCCATTTCAAGAGTCAAAACCACATAGATGGAGGAGCTGAGATCTAATCCAGCACTACATGGGGTTGCTCTATAGAGGTCATGAATATATTTATTTGCTGGGAGGTCAACAGCAGAGGTACCCCAAAGATCTATTTGTTGGAGCCTGGGGCTGGCCCTTCCATTTGATTCCCTGAAACAGATTCCCCTGGGTATCCATCCTTGATAGACATTTATTAGTCCAATGTTTCCCTCTCTTGCATATCGGGCATAACCCAGGTTCTCTATTTGCCCTTAAGCAATTTATCCTTTCAGGACACCTCTTAATATGGTGTCCCATCTGGCCACACCCAAAGCAACTTTCCAGCAGTCTGACAGCTCTCCCTTGTCTCCAGCCAGGATGTCTTTATTGGTACAGAACATCCTTGACTATTTTTCCCTGTAATGCTGCAGCCATGACTATCCCACGATTGTATGATGTCCCTACATCTGAACAGAGTTGGATATAGTCAGAGATGTTTTCTTTCTTTCTAAAAGGGCATATTGCAGCCTGGCATGCTGCATGGGTGAGCTGTTTAACAAGCAGAAGTCCAGCTTCTGAATCTCCGATTAACCTGCTGCTGTTTGCATTAGCTTGGAAATGAAATCCTGAAACAATTCATCAGGCCCTTGCCTTATCTTGGATAAATCCTCAGTCTGTCTTCCAGATGATGGAAGTTTATTCCAGGCCTTTTTGGCAGCTGCATTTACCTGAGCATACACTGTCCCATCAAAACTTAACTGTTGACCTGTCTCCCGCTAAGGGCCTTCTCCAGCAAGCATATCAAAAGTGATGGGAATCTGCTGGATCCAGTTTATTTCAGCTGTGGCCTGACATTGCTTTACAAACTTACTTTTCCATAGCAAATAATCCCCACCTGACAGGCAGGCTTTGGCCATTTTTTTTTCCAGTCCCCCGGAGGCAGGGCCTCTAAAGAAAGGCTTTGTAACAATGTCGCTGTGAAAGAAATGGTCAGGCCATATTGATTACATGCTGTTTTCAGCTCCTTAAGTTGTTTAAAAGGGATTGGAACATGCATTTGCATGATATTTCCCTGGGTGTCTTGCTGCTCTATTATGGTGAACATTTGAAAGCCTTGAATTTCTTCTCTCCTGCTAGCTGCTTCCGGAATGCTGGCTTGAAGAGGAGATGCAGTGCTAACAGCAAGGGTTTGCAATGCTCTAGGGGATTTTTGTGCTAAGGCAGTTCTGAGTGACCTTCCCATTCTAATAGACCCCACCCCCCACCCCACCCCCACCTCCCAACCCCCCCCCCACCCATTTTCTGCTGTACTTTCATGGACTGAGTCTGAAAGGTGATAGGTGTTAAGTTTTGTTGAGGAAACTGAGTGGTGAATGTCTTAGGGTTTCTATTGCTGTGATGAAATGCCATGACCAAAAACAGTTTAGGGAAGACAGGGTTCATTTTTCCTACACTTTCACATCACAGTTCACCATCAAGACAGTCAAACAGGGTGGGAACCAGGAGGAAGGTGCTGATGCAGACAGAGGCCATGGAGGAGTGCTGCTTGCTGGCTTGTTTCTCATAGCTTGCCCAGCCTTCTTTCTTCTAGTGCCCAGGACCACCAGCCCAGAAATATCCCACCCACAAAGGGTTGGGCTCTCCCACATCAATCACTGGTTAAGAAAATGTCCTATAGGTTTGCTTGCCTACAGCCCAATCTTTTTTTCTGAGACAGGGTTTCTCTGTGTAACACTCCTAGCTGTCCTGGACCTCGCTTTGTAGACCAGGTTGGCCTTGAACTCACAGAGATCTGCCTGGCTCTGCCTCCTGAGTGTTGGGATTAAAGGCATGCACCACCACCACCTGGCAAGAAATTACTAAACTTTTTAAGCTCCTCAGTTCCTCTCTTGTCTCATCCCAAGATTCTGTTCCCTTAAATCAGCTGCATGGCCAAGCAGGAATTGACTCTGATTATAAGATGTTGTAAAAGCACTTTCAGGCACTGCTAGCAGAGTGGAGGGTTTTGTTTCATTTACATTCACCTCTGGGAAAATTCCCCTCTGCATCTCAAGGCTTGGATCTAAGCTGTCTTGAGTTAATGCCCACAGACTGAAAGCTTCCACAGGAATCTTTTCTGGACCATTTCCTCATAGTACTTTTTCATTTCTGCTCTGATTTTCCTCCAGGAGTCTGTGTTCAGATTCCCATAGTCAGAGAACCAAGGACACAGTTCCTCCATGAACTTCAAAAATCTCCATGCTTGTGATTCTGCCTTAACCCCTCTAGTTTTTTAAGCTTTCTACAAGTGAATCTTTGAAGATCTGCTCACTATTTTCCTGCCCCATTTCAGCACTAGGGAAATTCTACTCTTATCCTAAGTTTCTTCTTACCCAATATTTCTATACCTAACCCTATATTTTTACTTAATTTTAATAGATAGAAATTGGGAGAGAGAGAGAGAGAGAGAGAGAGAGAGAGAGAGAGAGAGAGAGAGAGAAACCTTGACCTAGACAGAAAGAGATACTTGCTGAAGCCTAACTTCTCACTTCAGGTTTTCCTTCAGCTGCTTTGCTTTATCTATATACAATTTTACTCCTGAAAACAGAATACCATCGCCTTTACTTTTAATTCCTTACTGAGCATGCCTGCTGCTCCCGTGGTGCCCCCTACTCGTCTTTCGCCAAGTTCCTAGTTGTGTCCCTCTTTGGGCACCATCTGTGGGAGGCCGGCTCCCACTTTTCCCCAGGGAACTCTCTTGAGGAGAGAGGGATACGAAATATTTAGATAGAAAAATAGCGTGGAGAAGACAGAAACACAGGATAGCTTTGGGAGGACCTGGATCAATATTCACCAACCCCTTCTGTCTCTTCAAAGGGGCTTTTTATAGGGAATGCCAAGGAGCAGGGCAAAAGACCTCCCCCTAGCACAGCCAAGTGCAGACTCTTCCAAACACCTGGTAACCACACACATGGTCAAGCCATCCCCTAATGCACTGCTGGGGAAAGCAAGCTCAGACCTCACTAGGAAACCTCTGTGGGCCCCCACAAAACTGCACACTTAAATGTACAGGAACATGGCTAAGATAGTGAAATTGACTTTACCTGATTTGTTTTTTTTTAACCACAATTTTAAAAACAATCACGTCCAACTAGAGCTATAACGTGCTTTGTCAGGTGACTCAGGTCTGTTGTGCTGGTGGAGGTGGAGGGAGCTGGTATTCAACAGGCATGGGCCTGTTGTCTTTGCTACATGCATACACTTCCTTTGGGCCTCCACTTGGGACTCCATGGAGAGTTCTGTGGCCCATAACTCATGCTTTGATTTCCTGGAGTTACTAGAACATATAACTACCTGCTGAATGGTTTATACAACAGGCAGGTGTCATTTTCCAGCTCTGGAGGTCAGAAGTCTACAATATAGATGCATGCAGAGCCGAGCGCCCTCCAGACACTCTAAGGGAGTCCCCCCCACCCTTGCCTCTCTTTAGCTGCTTGGGTTGGCAATCCTTGTCGTCTCTTGGCAACAGATGCACCAACTTTGCTTCTGTCTTCAAATGAATTTTTCTGCTGTGTTGTCTGTGTCCCCAAATCTCTGCCTCCTTATACCAATCCTGTGACAGCAAGGACCCTTCTCAACCTCTTGATTACAACTACAAAGACTCTAATCCCAAATAAGATGATGTTTGTGGGTATGGGGGTGGGGTGGGGTGAGATGGGGGTGCTTGGGTATGGTGATATATTGTGTCCCCCAAAATACTGTGAACCCTAATAAAGCTTCTACTACAGGAATTTTAATGCAGAGGGAAGATATTATATTGGAATGGATATTTCTACCAAATAAACAGAGCAAAAAATTAAAAACTTACGTGGAAAAGATCTCTGACTTGATTTTTTTTTTTTCGAGACAGGGTTTCTCTGTGTAGCTTTGCGCCTTTCCTGGAACTCACTTGGTAGCCCAGGCTGGCCTCGAACTCACAGAGATCTGCCTGCTTCTGCCTCCCGAGTGCTGGGATTAAAGGTGTGCGCCACCACCACCCAGCTCTGACTTGATTTTTAAAAGGAAAATTGAGACTTCATCAATTAGCAGGAATAGATCCTGCAGAAATTGTAGTACCTTTAACTAAGGATGACATTGACAAATTATGGGCAGAAAGTGAACCTTGGCAAAGAGCTTGCAGTAATTTTTTTTGGAGAGATTAACAGCAAATACCCCCAAAGCAATAGAATTCAACTTATAAAGAGAGCTGAATGGATCCGGCCTCACATTGTACAGGAAACACCAATATCTGGAGCCCCTACATTTTATACAGATGCAAACAAACAAGGAAAGGCAGGTTACAAATTAGAAAATTTAAGCAAAGTGGTTTGAAGTCCTTATAATTCAGTTCAAAAGTCAGAATTATATGATATTCTGATGGTATTAATGGATTTTTTGGAAACTCTTAATGTAGTTACTGACTCTTAGTATGCTGAAAGAGTGGTATTACATATTGAGACTGCAGAATTTATCCCTGATGAGTCAGAATTAACTTCACTATTTATTCAGTTACAAGATATAATCAGGAATAGGAATCATCCCTTATATATAACTCACATCCAATCCCATATGGGTCTGCCAGGGCCTCTAGCACAAGGTAATGACGAGATTGATAACTATTGATAGGAAATGTGCTGAGGGCCTCAGATTTCATTAAAACATCATGTCAATAGTAAGGGTTTAAAAAAGGATTTTTCCATAACATGGCAACAAGTTAAGGAAATTATAAGGAAATGTCCTACTTGTTCCTTTTACAATCAGACGCCATTACCAGTAGGATGTAACCCAAAGGGTACTCAGAAGAATGAAATCTGGCAGATGAATGTGTTTCACTTTGCAGAATTTGGAAAACTGAAATATGTACACCATACCATTGATACCTATTCAGGATTTCAATGGGCAACTGCTTTGAGTTCAGAAAAAGCTGATTCTGTAATCACTCATTTGCTAGAAGTTATGGCCATCATGGGTATACCTGCACAAATCAAAACTGACAATGCTCTAGCATATGTCTCTGTTAAAATGAAACAGTTTTTTGCTTATTACAAAATAAAGCATATTACAGGTATACACACAATCCTACAGGTCAAGCAGTTATAGAAAGATCAAATCAAACTCTAAAGGATATGCTAAATAAACAGAAAGGGGTAACAAAAACCACAGAAATAGATTACATAATGCTCTATTAACTTTGAATTTTCTCAGTGCTAATAAGAAAGGAACAACAGCTGCAGAGAGACATTGGATAATAGAAAAAAAACTATAGAATTAAATCAGCCTATATACTTTAAAGATGTGCTGACCTCAGAATGGCAACCAAGATATGTGTTATGTTGGGGACGAGGTTTTGCTTTTGTTTCTACAAGAGAATATAAGCTATGGATACCATCAAAATTGATAAAGGTTCAATTTGAACAAGAGAGGCCTCTTAATTAGAAGAGGTGATAGTTCATCAACCAGCATGACCATACAATTTAAATTAACTTATACCACTAACAAATGCTTTTCATTTGGTCAGATATAACTTGCCAAAAGGAAATCTTCCCAAAGTTAGGGTTGGGGAAGGGTTTTTGTTTTTGTCTTTCAGGAGAATGAAAGCTAAGGAATCTGAAGAACACTGGACAAACGAGACATCTGAAGAAAAAGGACAAATCATCCAGAAAAAACGTCCCAAGAAAAAGAGTAAATTGGCTTATTGGTATATCATATATAAAATTTCATAAGTCTTCCTAAATGTTTGTTTCTGCTCTTCCCTGCAGACACTTAACACAATGGTTTTTTATGTAGTCCCAGTTCAATTAAAAATTAAAGCTGGCTTTGGAGTTAGAAAATGGCTCTCTCCTTCTCTAAACCCAAGCAGGCTTGTTAAAAGAAAATACAAAATTTCTGTATCTTGTCAGAGGAGCCACCTGATATGGACAGAAGAAAAACCAAAATTAAGGGACTATTCTATATATCTATACTCGGTCACCTTTATTAATTATACCCCAAGAAAGTTTTTCTTAAAACAGTAATATTTCACTCAGTCAAAACAACAGTACCACATAATTAAATCTGGGCAGTTAAGGCCCCAGTACATGTCCTGATTCATAAACAGGAGATAGAAAAAATGGCATCATCTCAATAAGAAAACATTTTCCTGCGATGTCTTGCTTTGATGTTTCCTTTAAAAGAATTATAATGAAGAGTTAAATATTTTTGTTTTGTCTATGGGGGGAAGGGGAGGAGGCAGTATCTTGCTATGTAGCCTGGGCTGTACTCGAACTCACGATTCTCTTGTCTTAGTCTCTCGAGTGTTGGGATTATAGGCACTCACCATCGGATCACACTCTTGAAGGGCTGTTTCACTGGTTTGTTCTCTCCCTTTTCACAGATCGGTTTCGAACCATCCAAATATCCTTAAACTCAGTGTTGCTTTCTAATCCATGCTATTTCTCCACTAACTCTTCAATTTCCCTCTGGATGCTTTCTTGACTGGTGCCCTTCTCGTT
>CABHPQ010132535.1:0-25360 GCA_902168405.1 Peromyscus aztecus | reverse complement strand
GTCATTTTATTATATATAAATGCACTATGCCTGAAGCCTTTCCCTTCTTTGTACTGCTTTCAAATTCAAACCTTAAGATACCTCAAAATATTAATTTCTAGACATTTAAAGAATAAATTATATATTTTCTCCAACATTAAACAAATATTTATTCAGTATTTATTATGAGTCTAGATACTAGTTATATATTAATGAAGAATTAAGAGATACAAGGATCCTACTGAAACACAGCTTCTTTTACTGAGGGATACAATTTGAATTCCTCATGTAAGTCATCAGGGAAAGCTCTCAGAGGCAATAATGAAAACTGACTTTAATGATAAAGATTCAGCAAGTAGAGTTAATGAAACAGATAATTTCAAGCAACCAGCACAGAACGCATAAAGAACCCAAGGTGGTCATGAGCTGGCTGGTGAGGCCAGGGCCAGTGTAGCTGGGCAGAGAAAGCAATGAGGATGGGGAAACTGTTTATGGAATGAGGTCTGAGAGTTGTGTGTGAGAGCAGTGTGAGTCCTGATGGGAACCAGGACTTTATTCTTAGTGGTGGTGACAAAACATTGAGAAGGTATATAAAAGAAGAAAATCCAAAGGATGACTTTAACAAACAATATTAGCTGCTTAGGAAGAAACCAGACATCATTAGCCTTAATCTTTAGACCTCTGGGGCTAGTACCACTGCATTTGCATTTTGCATGTAAGGAAATTTAGATTTGAGGGGTAATTTGCCTCCAGAACCCCCAGCTAATAAAATCAAAAGGTCAGAAATTGTACACAGACTCAGTTCTAAAACCGTGTGCCTCTTTTTTACTTTCCAACATTACCTACCTCTGTAGTAGCTTCAAATTATAGCAACATCCAAATTGCACAAAAATTTGATATAATATGTAACAGAAGTCAATCAGGCATATTAGGTATTTGTTTTCATAGATGCACAACACATTTTTAAATTGTAGAATAATACAGATTAGAAGTCATTCTCTAGAGATAAGGTTTTAGCATCCAAATTGAGAGTCTATAACTGGCAATAAACCTAAGAGTTTACATATGCAGTTCAACAAAACTCAATATGCCTACAGTAGACTTCAACTAATTCTCAATAACCTAGCTGCTACACAACAATCAATAATTTATCTCTCTACCCACTCACCTTGCAACTTCAAAAAAAAAATCAGGCTTAATGCTAACATATATGAAAAGTCTCAACAAATTAACTACAAAGAAAACACTCTTCTAGACTTATAACACTAGTCATTCAGGGGAAGTCCAAAGCTACTTTTTGCTCAATTATAACAAAAACCTAGTGAAAAACTTTAGTGAAGACTAATAATACATCAGTTTGAAAGTTGTTACTTACACTTGTCTGCTCAAGCACCATGAATATCTCAAGCCCATCCTATTTGGGTTCTGGACTCATACTATCACTTTAAGAAAAGACAAAAACACTCAAGCCAGCCCTCGCAAATGGGGTGTTCTGCCCTGAGTCTACTTTGGACAAGGAACTGCAATATCTGGTTCCTTATTTGAGAGCTACTGCAATATTTTTCATGAAGCCACATCACTATAACATTGCCAAACCTCAACGGCGTTTACAAAATCAACCACAACTCCACTGAAATGGAGCTGAAAAGTCTAAGTTCCAGAAGAGAAGCAAGTAGACCAAGGGGAAACGAGTTATTCTGCTCAAAATGGAGCTATCGTCTTAGCTAGGTATTGTCAGGTAAATACCCACATCTATGCAGATTCACTAGGAATTTTACTGGCTTTCCTCTTCTCCGTTTTTTGAGGGGTGGAGGTGCGGGATGTATTGGTCCATTTTCAGTACTATAATGAAATACTGGATAGGTATAAATAAAAGAGGTTTGTTAGTTTAGTTTAGAGGCTAAAAGTTAAGGTAAAAGCATTGGCTCTGGGGAGACTCTCCTTGGCTGTGTCACCTCATGGTGGATGGCACAGAATTCCAGAGCATGTATGGAAGCGGGGTCATATTACTAGACAAAAACCAAAGAATGACGTGAGGTCAGGTTTAGGTTTTCATAACTAGGTCTGGTTATAAGAACTGCCTTCGTCTCTTCCCAGTGTGGTCCTCTCAGACTTTAGGGCTGTCCAGAGTGCCTCACCTTCGATGAACACTGCGCTGAGGATCAATATATGAGCCCAAAACCCTATCCAAACCACAGCAGGAGACAGAATTGTTACCCTCCCCTAAATAATCAGCACAGGAGAAGAACAAAGGAAAAGAAAAGCCAAGAAGACACATAATTTAGCAAGCCCCATCTATCATCAGTACCGTGTTATAAACATTTTCTTCTTAAATAATTAGGAAAAGAAAAAACTTACAGGAGTAATTAGAACATAATTAGAAAAAGACAGCCTTAGTTTGGCTTCCTTACTCCAATAGAACCACTTGTGTGATCTTGGGACTATAGTTTCTCTGCACTTCAATTTTCTCATCTATAAGGACAGAACACTAAGTGCATTTTGAGGACAAATGAACAAGAACGCCAAGGGTTAGTTAGCCAGTGTCTGTATGCCTCACACTACAAAGCAAACTGTGGTATACCACAGGGACTGCTAGAGTTCCAAAGGACAAAATCAGAAGGAGGTTTCTGAGTGCTATCCGATGATGATGACACAACAATACAGGTGAGCACAGAGATCTTCTTACGGTGGCTGTCAGGCAATACCCTCATACCACCCACCACTATTAACGACCCTCCTTCCGAATCCAAAGGGGTAGGGGACTTTACTGTCTCAAGAGACAGTGTCCCAGTTTCAGGGTAAGCATTACCATGAAACAGTAAGAAAGTGGATGATTAAGAAAAGCAGTATCATATTCAAAGTTAAAATATTCCCAAGGAACCTTCTTTCCTAATTCCTCAGATAAAAGTCATGTGAGGTTTCTAACTTTACAAACATACTTTTAACCCTAAAATACTTATGACTTACAGATCCCCCTCCTCAATTTTATACAAGAGGAATCACAGACCTATGAAACTAAATCCAAGTCCAGTTTTGCCACTTGGAACACCAAATGTCTGTCTGTCTACTGAAAATTTATGTGGTCAATGATCAAATGAATGCAGAGGTTACATCATTTTACCAGTGAAGCTGCTCTTCTGATACAGGAAATAAGCATTCTCCACAATGTAAAGTAAAACCTTCTTATATGCTTTTTAATACAGAAGTTCTACTGGCTACAGTATAAAACATACATTTACTCTAACAGTAAAATGCTACAACAATCAGTGACTGTAAAAACTGTTGTCATTAACTGCAGAACTACTAATTTTCATATAGACACAACAACTAGTTTTAGGGTACCAGTATGGAGAAAATGTACTAGTACTAGATAACTTAGGAAGAACATTTTATCTTTCTTGAGTCAAATGTTTATAAAAATTTAAAGGTATAAGCAGGAACTACAAACATTGGATCTTTATAAACTTCTAAAAACAGCATTTATTAACATTTCAGAAGATTAAGTATACTGGGGAAAAGGCTTAAAGGGTAAAGTGATTGTTATGTAAGCATGAACAAATGTGTTCAGCTCTCCAGCACCAACATAAAAAGCCAGAGGTGGGGGTCTAGGCCAGTAACTGCAGAGCTGAGGGGTCTGGATCAGGTGGATCCTAGAACCTCACTGGTGAGCCGATCTAGGCAACTGGGCATTCCTGGCTCACTGAGAGACTGTCTCAAAAAATAGAGTTGTGAGCAATAAAGAAGGATACCAGGAACCAGGGTCAGGCCTCTAGGTGTTTACACAGGCATGTACACTAACATAGACAAATGCATATACAAATACAATAAATAAGTTACGTAAATAAAATTAAGATAAAAATGAAAAACTATAAAAATTTCTAAATTATAGCTACTTCATCCCATTTAAGCCATTTGCCTTTTAATAGAAAATTCTGTTTATAAGTTATTCATGTTTTATAGAGAAAATTAAAAGCAGAAAAGCAATAAATACTGCCATCTCCAAATTTTATATAAAAAATGTTAACTAGAGTAAATCACCCTCAATTCACAAATAAAACATGAGGAAAATGTGTCTGGAAAAAAGTTGGGCACCTAATTCATTAATTTCACTAACTAATACCAAAACAAAACTTTAATAAAAGTATTTAAAGAATACAAATCCTTTTTTGTACATGCAGACACTAAACATTTAAACAAAACCTTGTCAAAATGATTGTTATATAATGACAGTCAATTTAGGCAGTGAAGGAGTTTTGCAACTGGCTTAATTAAAAATGTTAATAAAAATACTTTCAAGAAAACATGCCATTAAAAACTTTCCTGACTTGATTGTTTCTAATCCAACTAATTATAGATATTATTGATGTGACATGAAAAGTACACACAAGTAAAATAACTGAAGGACAATCTAATGCATGATAATACGAAGAAGTCCTTCCACTATAAGGACAAGCTGTCAAAAGTGCAATTACCAAACTGTAATAAATGAATAGGATTTTATATATATATATATATATATATATATATATATTTAAATCACACAACTTCATTACATGCTAATAATGCTCAATTTGGACCAAATATTTTTTTGCAAAATGGTTATTCAACACAACTATCTTTAATAATATTTTATTAGCACATATTATTTATACTAATTTATAAAGTAGATGTTCTAACTGAGCCTTCATTTTCTGATCTGTACCTACTAAACGTCATAGTCCAGGCCAAATCACAGGCTGTTGCCACAGAGAATGCTAGTAAAGATGATGCTCTGTTTTTCCACAAATATGAGAAACTCTTAGTCTAAACAATACATGGCAATAGAGAATGAACACCTGCTCCAGTCACTTAACACCATACAGCAGAGAGGAAAGATTTAAATAAAAGATGCTAGGGAAGGCCTTATGATTGCAACTAACACCTTCTTTTTGTTTTTTTGAGACAGGATTTCTCTGTGTAACATTTCTGGTTGTCCTGGAACTCATTTGGTAGACCAGGCTGGCCTCAAACTCACTGAGATCTACCTGCCTCTGCCTCCCAAGTGCTGGGATTAAAGGTGTGCGCTACCATTGCCTGGCCCTAACTAACTTCTAATACCTACTTATCTTTTATAGAACGTTTAAAGCAATGTTAAAACTCAGCTTTTCGAGCTGTACAAATCCCTGCTCTACTAATCCATTTTGCTATCTGTTTCTTTGTGAAATGTAGAGAATGTCCTCACCCTCCACGGGTTGCAGAGGATAAGTATTTCTTAAAAATGTCTAGTACAAATACAGTATATAGTAATTGGAATCATTGTTGAATAAAGCTCATCATTTTCAGAAAAGATACACACTTTGCAATTTTCCAGCACACTGCCAACTAAAACCTGACAATGCTAATAAGTATGCTCCCCCCCACCAAAAGTCAGGCTTGTGAGTATATCCTTGGACAAGCTACTTAGATACTGTAGGAACTACATCTCATATTTGCTGAGATATTTGAAGTGAGAAGCCATGGAAAGCTCCAAAGCAGCACTGTGCACAAGACAAGGTGGCTACTTGCATTTGATAAATATTAGTGTCCTCTCCATCTCTAACTTCCAACCAGTTCTACAATTTCATCTTTACAAAACAAGAAGACTCAGTCACATTTTGAGTAAGGAATCAGGAGTAACAAGCAAGAATGATGGTAGTCAGGCTGTTCCAGATCCTTCTCTGTTCCAGATCCTTCTCTGTGGCCATTATTTTAGAGCTAAGTTTACGCATTTATTCTATCCTTCCACCACCTCTTAAGCAAAAGCAAAGGCTCCAAACTTGTTTTGTAATAGATAAGCTATTGGGATACACTTATCAAGTCCTTAAGAGGACCCCAAAAAGGCAATCACAGTGTTGACAGAACATCTTACACAATAGTTCTTCATTCTATTGTGAGATGTGTACACATAGTTATTCAAAATGCCTGACTGGACTCAGGTTTCAAGTTTAAGTGTCTTAAAAGTAGGACTCAAAAACTTATAAGCACGGGCCCTCTGAGAAGGGCTAACACTGCCTACTACGACAGTCCGTAACTGAGTACTTGCTACTTATAAGGCTCTGGGTCTGTGTCCTGCACATTCACAAATGTCATCAGGAGACTTCAGGCTATGTTTAGTTGTTACTTTACGGGTCTGTGTCTGTGGGCAAAGCACTTCATTTCCTTCACCTCAGTTTCCAGAACTATAGAGTAGAGATAATAGTATTTATTTTACCCATTCATCAGGCTTTTATGAGACTCAAAAAGAAAGACAATAGTATGAGTGTAACCAATCATACTTTACAAATCCTAAAGAGCCCTCTAACTGTAACGTTATTACAATGAGGATCTTGTGTTCTGCATACAGAGGCCAGGGCTACATGGGAAGTAGACGACCCTTCTGTAGTTCAGCACTGTCTCATCCTGCATCCCAGTAGTCTCCCTGAATGTCTTCTCTCTGTCACAGTTCTATACAGAGAAGAATGTTGGCCTTGTGCTTCCACTGCTGTCTGTGTTAAAGCACTTTCTATGTACCCTTCAACAGTTGTTTTATTTCTGTGCGCATCCAGTTTTCATCCACAAACCACAAATAACATTTTCTTCAGAAAGGTCACTGTAAGGCTAAAATAATATCTGCAATGTACAAACTATGGAGTCTAGTGAAATTCAGGCATTCAACAAATAACTATTTGTTGACCCAATACTAAAAATTAGATAAAGCTTATGAAGATAAATACTTGTAGAGTGGCTCTTACTGGCAATTGAAATATCTCAGCACTTTATGTCAACACTCTATAGAGCTGACAACCTTAAAAGAAATTCTTTTCTTCTAAAGACACGTACGCCCTTTTAAAACCAACCTGTGACACTGCCTCAAGGAGGGCGGCTTCCCACTCAAAAGTGGCTGCTGTGCAATTTCTTCCACTTCTCTACTAATTTTAACTTCCAGAAAACCATGACATATATTACAAAAAAGAATTCCCAGCAGACCAATCAAACAAATTTGGGTTGTATGGTTTAGTGGCCTTCACATTACTAATGTTACACACAATTTTACGAAACGTTCAAATGGATCGCCATGTAGTTTAGCAAAGCATCTGCACAAATTTCATCTGGTTCAAACCACATTGTGACTGAAGCAGAACAGCAACAGAGGTAGAAGAGGAAGAGGAGGAAGAAGATGATGGTGATGATTGATACAAATGTCCTTGACAGTGACTCTGGTGACTGCAAGCTAGTGAGGTAGAGCCACAATGTTCTAGATCCAGGGCCTCACTCTAAAGCCAAACCCAGAGGAGATGAAAAGGAAGATGCCCAAGGATGTGATCTCCTCAGTAGAGAACCTCTCATCTATATGGTCCTGAGATGAGTCACTCCAGTATTATAAAGAAACTGGATAGCATATGAAGATTGGGGAAGAGGGGTCATATGTGAATGAATGATATGAAAAACTTGGCTATACATTTTCTTATCTGCAAATGAATTATCCCAGAAAGGTGTAAAACTCAAGGCTAGAGAGATGGCTCAGAGACTGAGAGCACGTGTTGCTCTTCCAGAGGGCCCAGGTTCATTCCTACCACCCACATGGTGACTCGGAACCATTCATAATTCCAGTTCCAGAGGATCTGATGCCGTCTTCTTGACTCCATGGAAATCAAGTATGCATGTAGTTAGTGCACGTAGACACATACAAGCTAAACATTAATACACATAAAATAATCTTTAAAAAACAATTCAAAAAAATTTAAAGGTGTAAAACTGACTGAACATAAAAATTCTTTGTTAAGAATGAGTTGGGCTACGAGAACTGAACTAAAATGTGAAATGATTTGAAAGTACAAAAAGATATCATATAGTCATAGCGTGCCCTTAAGCCTGTATGAATAATTATAAATAATGTCACCTACTTCATCAATTGTTCATTGTAAGGGAATTATGTTTGGAATGGTACTGTCTTGGTGGTCATTTCTGTTTACATCGTTACTTTCGTCCAGAATGTATTTGTGAAGAATTCTTTACCATTCATTTTCCTGTTGCTGTGGAAAAATAGGCTGAAAATAGCAACTTAAGGGCTTATGAAAAGCTCCAGTCCATCTTGGCAGGGAAGTAAAGGAAGCAGAAACGTGAAATGGCTGGTCATACTGCATTCACAAGCAGGAAACAGAGCTCTGTCCCTCCATTTATACAGCCCGGGACCCCAACCAGGGAACGGTTCCACCAACAGTAGGCAGTTCATCCTACCTCAACAAAGCAGTGAAGACAATCTCCCCTAGACTGTCAAGTCAACAATTACACTAACCATCACAGACTAGGACGTAAATAGCGACTTAGCTGTTTGGATTTTTTTTTTTTAAAGTGCATAATCCTTCCCCAATCTGGTCCTAATTTTTAAAAAAGGTGGTTTTGAAAGAGGCAGGCCTTGGCTGAGAGATGTTTCAGGAAAGTGCTTGTTATACAAGCAAGAGATCTGAGTTCCTATTCCCAGCACCCACATAAAAAGCCAGGCATGATGGGCTCAGGTCTGTTATCCTAGTGCTGGGAGTGGAGACGGGAGGATCAGGATGCTGCTCAGCCAGTCTAGCAAGGAACAAAAACACAAATAAATAAATAAATAAATAAATAAATAAATAAATAAATAAATAAATAATAAACAAATAAATAAGAACAACAACAAAAAAGCGCGCGCGTGCGCGCGCACACACACACACACACACACACCCCAAAACAAAACAAAACAAAAACCAAAAATGAAAACAAACCAAGCTCTAGTTTCAGGACACAAAACCAAAAGCCTTTCAGGTGGAGCAATAGAGGAAGTCACCATGTGCTGGTCTCTGCCCTCCCCTGGTAAGCATGCTACATAAATACACAAAAGAGCTGAGACCTGACCTTAGCAAAAGGTACATGCTGATCATTCCTAAGGCCCTGGGCTCAATTCCCAGGACCACAAAAAGAATGATAGAGAGGGAGGAGACAGGGTGAACCAGGTCTGTGTGGAGGAAAATTAAAACGTGAGGGGAAGACAGTCATATCCAATGTCTAAAATTTTCGTATACACTAGAGAGACAGCAATGTGCAGTCAGTAATTCCTAACCTTCAAAAAAACTTTCATGAGTCTTCTAAAACAAACCCTTTACTCAGTAACACCCACAAGTTCACCTGTATTCTCTACAGAGCCTGTCAAGTCTAGTCCTCAGATTCTTTCTTTGTAAGGATCCCACCAACAGAAAGCAATGAACAACCTGTTAGGAGACCTATCACCTATTTCAGGCTCACTACCTTCTTACCACACATCAGTTAATTTGCCCGTTTCCTCTCTAACACATAATAACCCATCCTATGCACACACATTTTGTTTACATATTTTGTTTATTTATCTGTTGATCAAC
The DNA here is from genome assembly GCA_902168405.1 of Peromyscus aztecus. Classification (NCBI taxonomy): domain Eukaryota; kingdom Metazoa; phylum Chordata; class Mammalia; order Rodentia; family Cricetidae; genus Peromyscus; species Peromyscus aztecus. The sequence goes on along the minus strand of CABHPQ010132535.1, from coordinate 15,998 downwards.
TTTTAGATTACATTTACCTTTAAATGTCATTTGGACCTTTTTAAAACTGGCAAAAAAAAATTTGAAAAAAGCCAACCTGCATATTTATGGTACATAATGTGACTATTTCAATAGATGTATACAGTATAAAAACTATTTAAATCAATCCGCTTAACATATTCATCACCTTATCTACTACTTTTTTTTATGATGAGAATATTTAAATTTTAGAAATCTTAAAAAAATTATTATTCTGATAAATAGTACATAACACAACTGAATCATTTTTGTTTTTGAGCCAAGGTCTCTCTACATAGCCCTGGCTGTCCTAGAACTTACTACGTAGATCAGGCTGGCCTCGAACTCACAGAGATCTGCCGGCCTGTCTCCCAAGTGCTGGGATTAAAGGTGTGCCCCACCATGCCTGGCTCACAGCTGAATCTTAAGGATATTGTGCGATGTAAAAGGAACTAGATGCAGAAGCCCAGACACTCTATATTCTGCCCATGTGAGGTACCTAGAATGGAGACTCTTGGAGAAGAGAAGTAGAACAGAGGTTACCAGGGAATGGGGAAAGAGTGGCACAGAGTTAGTGCTACATGTGTACAGGGTTTCTGGGTGAATTCATGGTAGGTTCTAGAAATGGACAGTAGTGATGGGTAGACAACAACGAGTTATATAATTAAAACTAACCAAAGAGTACATTTTAGAGTGTGTGTGTCCCCACAATAGAGAAAGAGAAAACAGTGATCTCTCCTGATCCACCATCATTGCTGTATTCTAGCAAAGCCTGCTGGTATTCAACCAAGACTAAGAGAACTACAAGAATGGCATCTACATCTACTTTTTTAATTGCCAGATGTGACTCAACACGTTTCCTTGGCTTTGAAACAGTGACTACCCAGAGGAATTCATACTAAGGGAAAGAGACCTGCAATAAGGTGGTCATTACCAAAGTCCTCTACTTCCATTTCTCAGGCTGATTTTTCCCTCACCACTCTCCCTTTAAAAGGAAGCATTGGTAACTTTTACTTTTCTGTAAATAACAGAGGTTGTACTTTGAAGTAAGCAAAAACTCTCCAAGAATAAATATATTCCAACTTTCTTAAAGTCATGCTGCAATAACTGTCTTGTGACACCCTGGTCCAAACATTTAATAATGAAGCTGTTGCAATCATTTTATTTCCCCATTTGGATGGCAGTCTGTAACAAACTTGGCTTCCCAGCAAACACTCAGCTGTAATATCAAATCTAGAGGAACTACATTTGAAAATCATAACACTGAGTTAAGTGTTTTAATTTTTAGAACAACGCCTCCCTCCCTGAAACCATGAGGCAAATAACAGAATGAAACTAATCACCGGCCAGACGGCAAGTATGAAGGAACATAATAGACCACATTCTGGTACAGTCATAGGAGAGCTCAGGTATCTAAAGCTCATCCAAGATGAAGGGTACCCCTCCTTCCACTACTGTATCATAGCACCCACTGCAAGGCTGTCTGCAAAGACCTTTCTGCCTGGCTTGACAGGCAAAGTTATAAGCTTGGCAAATGAAGGAAAAAAAGAAAGAAAGAAAACAACTCTGCTTATACAACTGTAAGCTGCTTTAAATCCTAAGCCCTCTTCCTGGTCCTTCCAGACTACCTGGTACACATGCAACTAATAATGACATGAAATACAACTAAATTAAATCTAACTCAAGCAAAGCAAAATATCTGAGAATTTGGAAATACTGCCTCAGTTTACAAGGATCCCTCATACTGAAGAACAGGGAACCAACAGAGTTTGGTTCATGTAATTTGAAAGAAAAATGAAGATCATAAAACGAGTAAAAATATATTAAGCAAGAAAATATTCCAGTGAAAAAGCGCTGGCTACTCTATTTACTCCTTCATTTATAAAGGGGGGAAAACCTTTCAATGTTTTGACTACTAGTCTTCCTCCAGAGGAGTCTTTAAAAAGCATGAACTGAATTCAGAGAAAAACAGGATTTCCTACTGCATATTTCCACAGCAAGGCAATAGCTTTGAACGGCTACTCGAAAGAAACCACTGCTCCTAACTTTAGTCACAGAACTGTAGTCAAACCAAAATTCAACTTGCTACCGTTGTTTATATACAATTATAACAACTAACTGTTCATTTCTAATTACCCCCCCATGTCCTGAAGACATACCAGGAAAAAAAAAAAAGTGTGACACAGCAAAATTGTTTCTTCCTCTACTCAATCACATAAACTATACACTAGTAACGTTACACTGCCTCCACAGACGAGATTTCATTCTGAGATTTCAATAAAATACAGGCTATAAGAAACAGTGAAAACAGACAAGAGAAAAACAGACAAGAGAAAGAAAAATGGTAACGTGACTCACACTGGTCTCTCAACAATGAAGCAGTGAGCAGGAGCAAGCTTACGGAGGGACCTCCGTGGCGGGCAGGCGGGCAGGCGAGGTGCAGAGCCAGTGGGCTGTACTACTAGGAAGTACGGGGTGGGGCCAGTGACAGGAGGGAAACGGGAGTGAACACTTACTCAGTCAGAAGCTGGTGGAGCTTATGATAACCTCGTTCCAATGCCAGGCTTACAGGCGTTGCCCCTTCCTTGTTGTGGATGCTGAGAGCTCCACGGCCACCTGGCTTCTGTAACAGGAACCATGTCAACCGCAACAGTCCCAGCCGCACAGCAAAATGCATCAATGTTTCCCGGGGGCCACCATCTGTAAATGGGGGGAAAAACGTAAAAATAAGAGCATATAACAATAACCACCAACACAGACCAAAGAAACCCCAACAACAGAAAAAAAAAAGACAAGGTAGATTTTATTGCCTCCAAGTATCTAAGGTCCTGAAGGTAAACCATAGCACACAAGCAGACAACTTTATTCCAGGTAAAATCCCCTTTCAAGTAAAGACAACAGAGCCAGAAAAAAATCATGACGCAAAATCTTCAATAGGAGACAAATACCCACATGAGAGAACCAAGTCATTTCTGTACTTTTTCAGAGAGGCTGATAAAGGTGACTATATTATGTTCCTTCCACAAAAACAACAATAACCAAAGTAAATGCAGCTCCTTCCAGAGGATGGGGATCTAAGATGAACAGTTGTCAGGTCTTAGAAGGGTATATATCCTGAAGGGTATAATTACTTTTTAAAGAGCGCTCAGACAGGAGTTGGCTAGTTAAACACTAGGAACAGGTTAGACTTGTTAAGAACACACAGGTCTTCAGTCCCTCACACTAAGGGCGTATCAAATTGCCGGCACTACCAGCTTTGTGTTTGCCTAATGAGAAAATGAAATGAATCTTCAGGTCCAGTGAGACGAACTGTAAGACTACACTAATAACTTCACCATGGGCTTGGCTTTATTTCACTGGAAATGAAGGATCCTTTTTGGCACCCTGGGCCACTACGAAAGTGGGTAGGATGAGAAAGGGCTTCAGATCAGGCAAAAGTGGGTTCGAGCCCGGCCTTAAGCATCAGTGTGACTAGGCATGGTTCGCTTGCCTCTCTGAGCTTCACTTTCATATCCCTGGAGCAAGACACCATCACTTCTCAGAGCCATTGTAACAGAGAGGGGTAGATGAAATGCTAGACTAACAACTGGCTGTAGGGTTCTCGTTAATTCCAGTTCTCCTCCCTTTCCCTGCTTCTGTCTGGCCCTGTTCTTGGGCTTCCAATTACACGTTCACTACGCTAGGGGCACTTTTCCTAGCTCATCCTCTGGTGCTGGGCTGTGAAGACAGGCGCTAGGGCCGAGGCAGAGCCGCTGCCCGTGGCTCCACGGGTGACACCCATTACTCAGATCCAGCAGCTGTGCTTCCTTTCCTCCTGTAGGCTCGGTTTTCACCTCTTATTCTTCATGGTTTCTGGGTCTCAACTTCTTTACTTGGCATTCTCAGACTTCTTGGACGGACCCCAGCGTCTTCCTGTACCCCAAAATCTCCAGATGGTTCTACATATGAGTGTCACAACAGGAGTGCACACATCTTTGAAGATGGGACTTTACAATGAACTGCAGTGCTTCTTATAAACCATTTTTAAAGGATTTTTGTTTCTTTGGGGCTGGGGGTTTTGCACGTGAGTGAAGTGCCTCAGAGAAGAGGGAGTTGAATCCTCTGGAACTGCAGTTACAGGCCAACTGTGAACCTCTTGACGTGAGTGCTAGGAACTGAACTCAGGTCCTTTGCAAAAGTGGTATGAGCAATTAACCACTGAGAGACTGGTCGAGTCCCAACTGTACTGTTTCCTAAGGGGTCATAAGGTCATAGGTGTCACTTGTGTCACCTTGTGACCAACACCATTTCACTAAAAGCAGATTGATCTTTTTAATACATGGGATCAGTTCAGGACCTGCAATGAGTTCGAGCAGGGACAGAGACTGAAAAGAAAGCAATGCCTCAGAGACTGGGAAAACAGCTCTGGAGCAGCATGCTGAGATACACGGGGCCGGGATTTGATACTCAGTGCTCTAAGAACTGAACCCCAATCCCTAAAAAGCCCACAGAAAATCATGTCCTTGAAGAAATAATTGTTTCCAAGCATACATTTTAAAAACACACTCTCTGAAGAAGTGGCAAGGTCAGGGGAAAAGGCAGAAAGAATGCTCACCAAGGATTAAACACACCCGACTTGTGCTTCATGCCACTCACAACAACACTCTGACAACCTTATCAAAATACCAAAGAACTAAGCACTTACGGACCAGGAAATATGTGGGTATTTTTTCAGAGCTGGTTAATTCCAGTCTTATCAGGCAATATCTCCTCCAAGTGGCTCTCTTTCCAGCCTCCACTCTTTCTAGTACCTTTGCTCTGAGTCACCAGAAGGTGAGTTACCATAAGGCCAAGCACCTCGAGTCTTATGTCATCCCCACTTTTCAATCCCACCCCTCATCTTCTATTACGATTTCAAATACATATAAACTAAAGGATTCCACAATTACCAGATACTCAACTACTTAATTCCTGTAATAAATGTTCCCCCATCAATGTATGTACTTTATCAACTATCTTTCCTTCCACATTTCATCAATACATCTTACTGTTCACACATTTCAAAGGAAGTTGAAGACATCAGACTAACTTAATGGGTACCACCAACTAGAATTCAATACATGGCTATACGTTTAAATGACTAAGATATAGGAAAATACAAATGATACCGTCTAATATTTTCTCACTATGTAGCTCTGGCTGTCCTAGAACTCATTTTGTAGACCAGGCTGGCCTCGAACTCAGAGATCTGCCTGCCTCTGCTTCCCAAGTGCTGGGATTAAAAGCATGCGCCATCACACCTGGCACACTTGATACTTGTATTAAGTCAAACTCCCATCAAAATATAGGACATTATGAATGTCACGTAATGTTCCTTTATGCCCTTTTCCAGTTAAAGCTTCATTATTAGAGACAACCACTGCTTTGAAGTTTGCATGGTTTTTACCTATGCAAAAGTCCATATAAATGAAGTGATACAGCAAATGTTCTTGTATGAGGCTACTTCCATCCTTTCTGAGATTCTCCACATAGCTGCCATGTGGTATTATCTCAGATTGACTAAATAACCACCTATTCTTTTTCGTAGTCTACTGGCTCTTCATAGGAGAAACGCGAATTAGGATCACAAAAGCGGAGGCAAAGATGGGGGGGGGGGAGATTAAAATACTAATGGAGTTTCATCCAGGCTGTTTTGTTACAATAGCATAAGAGCTCTAACCTTAACCTCTACCTCCCAGATTGCTTCTCTCCCTTTCATCTCAAGTTTAACTGCGGAGTACTGATAATTCACAATCAGTTTTCACTGGCTATGGTTCCTCAACCCATGATTCTTGGTTTTCTTCCTCTATATTTCAGGAGTTACTAAATTTTTGTGAGTGTAGGTTGGAAGTACTCATGGGCATGGGGGCCAAGAGCTCCCAGGATCTGCTCATCTCCAACCCCCAGCACTGGTTAGAAATGTGAGCCACCACACTTGGCTTTCTACTTGGTGCTGGGATCTAAACTCAGATTGTCATGCTTGGGCAGCAAGGTCTTAACCCCAAGCTACTCCCTCAGCTCTCAACTTCTTGTTTTCAGGCTGCTAGCTAGATTTCCTACAGTGTTATTTGGGTCCTTCATCACAACAGAATTTAATTCTATCAGGGGAATCAGACTGTTCTTACAGTATTTCCAACAATTCCTCTTCATCTTTGCCCTACTGACTGTCTCTCTTTTAGGTACATTTCATAGGACCCATGTTGGCTATGTTCCTTTTTGACCACTGTGTTCATTATTTCCTCCAAAGTCGTGATCAAAATACCTGCCAAAACAATTAAGGGAGGGCTTATCTTGGCTCTTGGTTCCAGAAATTTACCCAGTCATAGCAGGGGAAACATGGCAGTGCGAGAAGGTAGTCAAAGTTTGCTCACATGGCAGCACACAGGGCATCAGTTAGACTAGGGCTGGAAGCAGGAGCAGGTGTCACCTCCAAAGACCAGCCCCTAGTGACCTCTTCCATAAGCTAGCCCCAACTGAAAGGCTCTAGAACCTTAAAAATAGCATTCAAGAATGTGGGATCATTCTAGGTTCAAACCGTAACAACCATACTTAAATGCAAAGTATCATTTAGCCACTATCACAGAGTGGCTAAACCTGAGAAGGGGAGCAGAGAGGTCTGTAAGCTCCAACTGTCATCTGCTTTCATGCTGGACACACTTTCACACAGCTCCCCAGAGCTGCAGGAAAGCTGATGTACGCAGAAGGCTTTCATTCAACCACAAGGGGTCTGTTGGAAGACTTTAATCTTTTTCAAGCTACATTTCCTGAATAAACGGTTATTAGATTCTCTGGATGGTGTAATAATCAAGGACTACATGTACTGTCCTAGCCCATCAATCTACCCAACAAGCTCTCCTTGCAGCACTGTTTGAACCTGCAGCTATGAGATTTCAAAGTCTCTGCCCTGTCCACTTCACTTCTGAGTACTGGCCTATAAATAAACCTGTAGACCCACAAGAAGCAGGAATCTTTACAGTCACAAGGAATGGACGCCTCCTTAACAGGCTGGGGGCAGAAAATGTTTTTTTTAGGGAAAAAATGAGAATAACTGTGACAATAACAAGGTCTTGGAGGCAGCAAAACCTTTTAGAGCTTAAACCTTCCTGCTGATAGGGACTGCCTATCTTAGAAGCCCATTAATCCTTTGCCACGACAGGGGAAAATCCAAAGCAATCTTTCTATGTTTTATTCTTTTCTTCTTTAGCAGAGAAGATAACTGGAAAAACACACAAATACTAGTATAACAAGGATAAACTTTATACAGAGAGCTATCAAACACCCTGAAAGGGCTGTAGGAACCATATCACCATATGATTAAGGTTGAGTATCTACTAACCAAAGTCAGCCAGTGAGAACGCAGTGCCTATTCTTAGGGCATTCTTCTTAAGCCTGTCAACATTCTCTACCAAAATTGTGGGGATGATTGCCACCCTCAAAGGTACTTACATCTAACCTTCACTTCCTTATACAACACCAAGAGGACATAGGATGGAAATATCCACTAGGATGTGTTCTCCTTGCTTACTGTACAGAAAGTATTCAATGGGCTCACTGTATGCTACCTGAGAGTTATACTGATTGCTACAATATAACAGCTCACCTTCCACCCAGATGAACTTTCATTATTTTCAATTAAGGCAGCCTGTGGCAAAAAGTACAGTGTGGAGACTTCCTTATATAAACTTGAGAATGGAGGACACTTGGAAGAAACAAAATAGACAAGTGCCTCAGAGATGGCTCAGTGGTTAAGAGCATTTGCTGCTTTTGCAGAGAACCCAGATTCAGTTCCCAGCATCCACAGAGCAGCATCTCTGGATCTGAGGTCCTCTTCTGGCCTTGGTGGGCATCAGGCACATACATGGTACAAATATACACATCTACGCAAAACATTCATACTCATAAATAAAAATAAATAAAACATAGCTAGGTATAGTTATGCATGCCTTTAAGACTAACACTCAGGAGGCAGAAGCATGGGGCTCTCTATGAATTCTCAACTAGTCTGGTCTACATAGCAAGTTCCAAGATAGCCAGGACTACATAGTGAGGTCCTGTCTCGAATGAATGAATGAATGAATGAATGAATGAATGAATGAGTAATAATAAAATCTTTTAAAGAATAATAACCAAATTTCTTCTTGCTCAAACTTAAAGTTAAGACTAACTTCAGCAAAACATAAGAACAAAGGAAAGCAATCCCATTTTTCTTTGAAGACCTTTCCTCTTAGGACTGGCCTGCTCTATCCTTTCATGAGACTTGTTTTTCACCTGTCAAGGTATGTTTTGTGCCTTGAAAAGATAGTAAGAGAGTGGTCATGGTATATTCAAACAACCAGCCTGCAAACCAGTACACACTACCAGGCTACACTCTTGTCCACTTTATTGATGAAAATTTTAAGTAACAATTTAATGTTTTCCACAAACTGCCATAATGAAGCCAGCATATAACAAGTAAACTCCAATTCCCTTGTTCTTTCCATTTAAAAAACCCCAAACTAACCCAGGGCTTCTTAACTTCATGTTCATGCCTGAGGTTCAGGAGGGCTGTGAAATCTGTTATATGTAAACGTTTATGAGGAGGCAGCTATATGCATTTTTCCCCTGAGGAGAAATATGAACTACGTTCAAAGGAGTCACTGACCTGGAGGTGAGAGGTGGGGTGAAGAGCAATGCATCTCAACAATCAGTGGGAGGACTGCCCATAAATCTTGCATTCCTCCTTTGTACAGTACTAGAAGTATTACTCTGGAACAAAATTCAACAGCGAGTGGCCCTATTATATAACAAGATGTCCTGACATCTACCTGTTTTCATCCCAGGTATCAAGTTTGTTTCATACCTCTTTCCTTTAAAATGCATTGCAATTAAATAATAAAATGGCTGATGTAAACAGATTATTCCATTGCATTCATTTATTAACAGCAAACATAGGCTCTTAACTTATATTCATTTATCACGATCACAGCCAATGTTCCTAGATTCTAACCCACAACTGAGCAAACTATCTATACTACAGAATGTGACTGAGAGCACTCGAAATCAGATTCTTGATTCAAGGCATTAATTTACATACTTTTAAAATTAAATCTCTGTATTATAAATTTTACTCAGTGAAATGGCACAGTAAAGGCATTTGCCACCAAGCCTGACAATCTGAGTTGTATTCCACAAACTCACGTAATAAAAAGAATTGACTCCTGCAGGTTGTCCTGACTACATGTGTGGTGTGGTATGTATGTACATGTATTCACACATATACACATACATACACAAATATAAGAATAAATACATTAAATATTTTACCTTGCAAAGTATGTATTTAACTTGTTCAATTACTTTTGAATTTTAGTTACTATTTAAAATGTACATATACAATAAAATTCATTTGGGGGAGATATACAGTATGCATTAGGGTCTTGTAAACTATCACAAAAACAGGCAGCAGAATAACTCCCATATCCACAAAGAATTCTCTCATGATAAGACTTTGAAGTTAGACCTTTTCCCTACTCCCAGGCCATGGTAACTACTGATTTTTTAGAATTTATTTTTATTTTTTTAGTAACACTTTTTCAGAATATATAAGCAGAACCATATATTATATAATCTTTGGGAACTGACTTTGATTTAAGCACCAAGAATTCAAACTACGTCCAAGCTGCTGCACATATCAATACTTTGTTCCTTTTGAATTGCTCAGTGATATTCAATTGCTTTGCTGTATTAAAACTGGTTAGTGTGCTCACTCACAGAGGGATGTGAGCTGTTTCCATTTCTGGTGATACATGATCAATGCTACTGTAGGCACCTTTGTATATAGACATTTTGGTAAAGACACACTTTCATTTTTCTAGGGTAAATACCCAAAAGTGGAATACCAGGTGATAGAAGAAACTACCAAACTTCTTCCAAGCTGGCTTTTCCAAAAGCAGTAAGGGAGATATTATTCTGAATCAGTGTCTGAACTTCATCTTTTTAATTTTAGCTGTTTGTGTCAATCAATCACTCTGGGTTCTATAACAAAACATGGGGTCTCATATACCTCAAACTGACTATGAACGACTTTGAGCTCCTGTTCTTCCTGTATCTACCTGATATGGCCTGGAATTACATGTGTGCTTCACCACACCCAACATACGAGGTGCTGGGGATTGATCCCAGCTCTTCATCCACGCTAGGCAAGCACTCTACCAACCGAGCCACATCTCCTTTGTCTCATGGTTGCAGTCTGTGAACTGGTTCCACTGTTTATGGACCTACTATGAGGCAGTAAATCATGGCAGAACGGCACAGTGGATCAAAGCTGCTCACCTCAACAGGAAGTAGAAAGGGGAAAAGCCAGTGACATGATATACTCTTCAAAGCACACCCTCGGTGAATGACTTCCTTCATCCAGGCCTACCTCCTAATAGTTCATTCAGTAACTCATCAATGGATTAATCTACTAATGAGGCTCTTGCCCCAGGACCCAATTATCTATCTTTCAACAACACTAACTGGGTCCCAAGCCTCAACAAAGGTGGCTTTGCCAAGACGTTATATCCAAACCATAATACTCACTGCAACAAGTATGCAATGACATCATTTTGTGGATCTGTACTTTCCTAAAAGTATACAAATTAGTCTTTGCTAGTATCACTTTATACTTCAGAAAGTCTAGAAGTAGTAAAAGCATACAATGAATTAAAGCTTGCCAGTTTCCTCTGACTAAAGACAAGGAAGGAAGGGACTGCAGAAATGACTCAGCAGTTAAGAGTACTTGCTGGATCTGACAGAGGACCAGAGTTCAATTCCCAGCATCCACGTTGAACAGCTCACAAAATCTACTACCTACCTACCTACACACACACACACACACACACACACACACATATTGGGGTTGGGGGTTTTAAAAACAAAAAGACAAGGAAACCTGGGCCCAGAGCTTCTGACCTTTGCTTCCCTAACAGTTCTGTTTAATCACAGAACATGGTCAAACTAAGTCCTGGGCCCTCTTTAAATAAGACAGGATAAAAGTGTAAAAATAACTGTTCGCCCATCAATACAGAAACGGCAGGAGCTATCAGGAAGAATCAGGATCCATGAATAGGTATTCAGGCTGTAACTGTATTTGGACCTTAATATCTTAGCAGTACAGAAGCTTCTTGGATACTATACTGAAAACAATTTGTTCTTCTAGATTTGATTGTCCACGCTTTCTTCCGGTTTCACCTGAACAATCCAGTCTTGGTGGTATTTGTCTCCACCACCAGTATGTCTCTAAAGCATGGGGCCTATCATGCTGCTGTTAGGTCACTGCTTACCTTTAAACTTGATTTAATAGAATCAATGCCAGCAAATATTTCCTTACCACTAGATCACTGGAGGAAGAATCAACTTATCTGACTGGTACGAAGAACAGGAACTAAGCCTGGCTTCTGTCCTTAGAAACTAACTCCTCATCTCAGCTGTGCAGAGGAAGACTTTTGCTCCGCTCACCCTACACAACACTATAATTGAAGCGGGGTGGACTCCAGACAACACGTAAGATCACATGCTCTTTTGGAGATAAGTACAAGTGTAAGCAAACCCTCTGTCAGAAGCCCGGCTGCCAGTCTCCCAAGGCAGCTCTCATCAGTGCTGAAGCAAACACTCTGAGTGCTCTGTGGGAGATGTCTACATTTTTTTTTTCAATTGGATTTCCACTAAGGATAGGAACAGGATGTTATTTATGAACCCAGGGATATTTTACTTAAAAAAAAAAAGTATTTGTAATAATGACATCTAGATATCGTTTGCTATAAGAATAATTATATGAGGAAACCCTTGTCTAATTAGGAAAGTTTATGTAAGTATTTATGACAACAGAAATGTTTTTTTTTTTTAATGTAGCCCTTTCAGAAACTTTATACCGAGAGACATAAAATCAATACCCTAGTCAAAGGATTGTGGCGTTTCTCAATGCTTATCTTGATCTCATGCTTCCCTGATACAACTCCCCTATAGCTGCTTTCCTACAACTCCACAGTATTTTTACAGAGCCCCAGATACAGTAACAAAAACCCTGTACTTATAATTTTGTGACTAAACAGCAGAAGGTTACTCTGCTATTCTCCTCACGAAGTGTAAATCACCTGCAGATCCACAGAGATGTGCTAGTCTTCTTAGGCTATGCCACCGGGAGGAGGGAGTACTCTGTACAGAATTCTAAGTTACTGAGCCAGGCAAACACTCGAACACAATGGTCGTTTAAACACAAAGGCAGAGCATCCCAGAGCAGTCTGTGAGTCATGGGAATTCTCACCGTGCAAGGTGTGATCTGCACCTAACACATTCCATTCTGCAGGCAGTTTCAGGTGTCTGAACGCCAGTGCGACCTTCTCATCCAGAGAGTTGACATCTCCAGAAGGGGGTCCTGACCGGTCAAGGAAACGGGTGAAGTTCAGAGCCTGCTGATTTCCAGCACTGGTTGCCAGGAACTGAGCTGCATCATACGCCTCATCCTGGACGAAATGGAAGTCTTCTTCAGCTACTACAAACACAGGCAGGCCCTCTTTGGAAGCGCAGAGCAGCACCTTCACTGTCTCACAGCAGTCATGACCTAAAGAAAGCACAGGTAGCAAAGAAAATTGAATCTACTGATGCAAGAGTCCCCTGGTGGGTCCTTTCAGCTTTTTTCACGGCACTCAAGATTTCTCCTCCTGAAAGAAAACCTTCCTCTCCCAATTTCTTAAAATTCTATTTTTAGTTTTTTTATTGCTATTTGCAAATATGAATATCCCACTTTAATATGGATTCCTGCTTTCATCATTCTGGTAACACAGAACAGGCAGTATAAACTAGTGCTGTTACATTTGAACAAACTGCAGAATGCGAGCTGTGGGATCCTGTAAGGTCCAGCATGCAGTAGGCAGCCTAAGGCTTACTGAGCTGAGTTAGAGCTGAAATAACCACAGGAAGAACAGGGCTATGGGAGGAGTGGCACAGACAGCCCTGCACCCCCCATACAGTAAATCCAAGACTGTAGAACGAACGGTTAAAAGGAAAAGCTTTCATGCACGTCAAGGTCCAAAAGTTACATAAGATTGTTGCTCCCAGATACTTTCAACCTGTCTCAACCACTAAGGCAACAAGCATGTCAATCAAATCACCTGGTGCAAATAAAGATGATGCAATGCTGTGGCTACAAGCCCAACTCCGAAAAGGCAAACATAAAGCGGACTGTGCTTCCCACTCTACAGATCAGCAGGCCCCACGTGACCGGAGGCTAAATAGCAACTACATGCCACTGCAAGCTCCACCAGAGCCACACTTCTAAGACACAGCAGCAGCACACAGCTTCTGTGGGTTAGTGTTCTTACAGACAAGACTTTCTTCTCCACACTTTCCTACCCTTTCAGAAGTAAGTATTTCCAACCTAGAGATCATAGTTAACAAAGCATGTGGGGCTTTCTCAATTTTCTAACAATGATCTCAAATAGCTGTTATAGTCTGCTCCTACCATTACCACTTTGAGGAGAGAGGGAAAGAAAGAAAAAATAATTTTTTCCATATACCTAAAAAGAATAAGTTGTTTCTCCATTTACTTTTTCCAGAATCTTCCTTACATCCTTTGCCCTTATGACACAACACAGCTCTCACTGCTGTGTGAGTCTGTGTTAATAAAATGTGCTTAGTAAACAAATATACTGGGTATTTGGTGTGTCATTTTCTCTAAGCATTTTATGATTACCAAGTCTTCAAGAAATAAAGTAGCATGCCTAAGGCCCACAGACACTACAAAGCAGAATCCATTATTTACAGCCAAAGCTGATGCGTGAGAAAGGACATTTATTATGATTCAAGAGCTTTGTGTCCAATGCTGTACACAGAGAAGAGAGACTACCACCAGGTAAGCCACTGCCTGAAGGAGGCGAACACTCAGAATGACAGCCAGTAGACCTAAGAGTGATGTTATCAATAATGATGGATACAAATTCAACTCCACCTTCAAACTTTAAAACTTGTTGTGCCATAGAGAAGATACTGCGTTAGCCAGAAATAGAAAACCCAATGCACTTAACCCAATCAAACAGACCTCATTCTTTCTTGCCAATCTCTTTCCCAAACTTTTGGGATAAAAACCTCAAAATTTGAATCAAAAAGGCAATGGCAATGGACCTAGAAGTAAATATAATTTATTGGTCTATATATTTACCTTCTGTGTGTACACACATATACACAAACCAAACAACTATGATAAAATAATAGTATGGTATTCAAAGCTGTGAAGTGTGCACATATGCACAGAAATCTATCTGTGGCTGACAAAATGTCTGCTCACCTGTGCAGAAGCAAAGGTGGAGAGAAATAAGGCTAACCAAGGAGGGAGGGGACAAGGAGGAAGGGATGGAGGGAAGAGAGGAGGAAGGTAAGACGGGGAAAGAGATGGAGGGAAGAGAGGAGGGAGGTAAGACGGGGAAGGGATGGAGGGAAGGAAAGAGGAAGGTAAGATGGGGGAAGAGACGCCAGGAAGTGAGGAGGGAGGAACTGATTAGGCAACACAATTATGCTTATCTCTGCTGGACTGACAGAAGAATCTGTGAGTAGACTAAGAGTTATAAGTAAGCTATGGCCAGCTTTCTTTGTGAAAAGCTAAAATGAGTTTGTGAAAGGTTTCAGATGTGGGCTCAAGGAGACACTGAGGTAGACTGTTGTGTTAAATTTACTACAAGAGTTATTAATGCTATAGACAGACAGATACCTAGACAAGAGCCTGATGGGGGCTCTGAAGAGAGGAATCAGGTCCTCTTGGCAATGTCAAGGTCCATTCCTACAGTTCTCAAATGTTAGGCCAAGGCATGTTGCCACAGAAAGTTATCCACTTTCCTTTCGCACATAAATCCACATTCTGAAGAATTAATTATTAATCAGATTAAGTAAATAAAATGTGTCATAAATCTGAAAACTGTCTGGTATAATAATTACAGGCTTCCTTTAAAAACAAACAACTATAGATTAAAGGCGGGAAGGGAAAGTTTCTTGGGTAAATTCTTGTTAGAGTCAATTGGAAGAGTTAGTACAGATTAAGAACAAAGGGCTGGGTTGCAGAACTGGATTAGAGGTTAGGAAGAGCACTGGTTGCTCTTGCAGAGGGTCCAGGTTTGGTTCCCAGCACCCACACAGTATCTCACAACTATCCATAATTCTAATTCCAGGGGATCAGACACCCTTCTTCTGACTTCTTGCGGTATGAATGAGAATAGCCTCCACTGGCTCATATATTTGAATGCTTGGTTCCCAACTGGTGGAACTGTTTAAGAGGTAATAGTAAGTGTGGCCTTATTAGAGAAGGCATGTCACTGATGGTGACAAACGTCCACGCCATTCCCAATGCTCTCTCTCTCCCCCTGCTTGTAGATCACATGTGAGCTCTAAGCAACTGCTTCAGCATCATGCCTGCCTGCCCGATGCCATGTTTTAAAAGCAGGCAACCTAACTTGGTAGCAGTGACACCACATGGTTATAGCTTTAGAGTCAAGAAAGATACAGGAATCTACTTCCATCTGCTGTGGGATGTTCTGTATGGCAAATGTGTTGCTAATAAAACACTGATTGGCCTGTGGCTAGGCAGGAAGTATAGGCGGGACTAACAGAGAGAATAAAAAGAACAGGAAGGCAGAGGGAGGCTCTGCCAGCCACCGCCAGGACAATCAGCTTGTAAAGATGCCGGTAAGCTACGAGCCATGTGGCAAGGTATAGATTTATAGAAATGGATTAATTTAAGATATAAGGACAGTTAGCAAGAAGCCTGCCACGGCCATACAGTTTGTAAGCAATATAAGTCTCTGTGTTTACTTGGTTGGGTCTGAGCGGCTGTGGGACTGGCAGGTGAAAGAGATTTATCCTGACCGTGGGCCAGGCAGGAAAACTCTAGCCACATCCATCACTCAAGGACAGCCTTCAAGAGCAGGCATCTAGCAGAAGGCCCCTGTATAGAAGTCCTGAAAGACCACTGCATGAAG